>JAXGGA010001286.1:0-159423 GCA_038373865.1 Uloborus plumipes
AGTATTTCTAATAGTATTAAGTATATTGTATAATTTCAAAGAACATCTTTTATCTTTTATTCAGAGTTACATGCAAACAAACAAACCCACATGTGAAACTAATATAAAATATTTTTGGAAAAAAAATAGACCCGACTGTAGTTGGAAATTGCTCTAAAAAGTAAAAAATATTTTTTTTCTTTGAACACCATCGAAACTACTTTTAAACATAAGTTTTGAAGTCGGCGCAAAAACGATAGGTAAATGATATGAAACCGTATTTTGCCAACATTTTTCAGAGAAACCATTGAAAATTAAAGCAGAATTTTTTTCCTATTGCACGAATGTGTGGTAATCAATGAATGCGAATGCTCTTAAAGAACCTGGATCCATTAAAATTTATATTTATAGTTGAATTGTAGTAGCGTATAATTCCATACATTGTTTTTGCGCCGACTTCAAAACTTATGTTTAAAAGTAGTTTCGATGGTGTTCAAAGAAAAAATTTATTTTTTACTTTTTAGAGCAATTTCCAACTGAAGTCGGTTCTATTTTTTTCCAAAAATATTTTATTTCATTCTTTTTAGTGTATATGCACTTAAAATAATCAAAATATAGTAAAAAACTAACAATTACGCTTTTAAATAAAGTTCAGAATAAAGTTTAAATTTAGTTGAATTTCATGTTTGATTTAGTTAAGCCTTCATTTAAAATTCTCATTATCATTATTCTTACTGTTTCATATCAACCACGTTTTGTAACAATGGATTTCATATTTAATCATTTAGGACAAATCGCTTTAAATTTGACTACTTATTAATTGATATCTTCGTTAATTGAAATCTACAATACTACTTATACAAACTGAAACTAATGAAGCCTGAAAAATTACCAATCTATCGGTACCTGGTTCGACTTTCAGTTCATTGGCGTTCAGGAGAAAGAAGCAGGACATAGAAAGATACTCAGTTTTTAATATAAGTAGATATTTCAAAACAATGTTGTCAGCATTACATGAAGATAAAAAGACCATAGAAATGCATTAATCCAGAGAAGCCTTACATTCAAAATTGTCATTATTACGATTACTGTGACCCCGATTTCTATTTCGAACGATTTCTACAGGTTTCCGTTATCAAACCCAGACCACGAGACGATGGGACCAATCGGAAATGAAACCCTTTCTAACAAAAAAAGAATTTTTGAAATCGGTCCAGGCGTCTTCGAAAAATCTTAACACATACAAAAAAAAAAAAAAAAAAAAAAAATCTCCGACGAATTGTATAACCTCCTCATTTGTTGAAGTTGGTTAAAAAGCGTTTTTAAGGGAGATGAGTGATAGAAACGCCCTGCGATTTCATTCCTAAAATTTTCGTTTTGCTGGCGAGGAATTCGCGTTAGCTCTAAAATTCAATATTCATGAAATATTTGCGTTTTCTCCATTCCGAGAAAGTTGAATCGCGTTGTGTCGCGAGTCCACAGCAATCACTTACCCGCAATTTTCTAATTGCGGAAACTTTATAATTTGTCAGAAGGAAATTTTAGACTTTTATATGTTGTTGATGCAATCTCATTTGGCTACACAAATTTAAAAACATCAACATATGCAACTGCCCAGTTAAAAGAATTTTAGACACCGAACTTCAAACCCCATTCACGTGAGTATGTGCATCCTCCGCTTTTCTTTTCTTTTCTTTTTCTTTTTTCTTTTTGTTGAAGTTGCAATTATATTTGCAGAATTTGAAGTAATATGCCTGACCACTACATAATTTTAAATTTATTCGTTTTATTTTTCAGGCGTCTGGTAAATGCGGAAAGAGGCGTCATAAGTTGCATGAAATCATAGGACCTTGTCTCATTGCTGGAAAAAAGCATTTTCTTGTGTCATGGTAAGTTAAATGGCTCAAATTACGTAACCTATATTCATACCTTATTTACAAAAAGTATTACTTCTAATTCTGCCATCCGAACTGAGAAAGTAATATCTCCCCAATTCCTAATTTCGAGAAAATTAGCATTTCAGTTCTTTCAGCTACGTAGGTAACAGCGTAGAAACGCTGGTCACCTTGTTAGTTTCTTTACATTAGAGTGCTCTTATTGTTTTCTAGCGTTGTAGGATAATGGATATACAATTGACTGAACTAAAAATGTGAGTTAAATTTACAAATTGACAAAAAAGAAGATACTTCTTAAGACAACGACTAAATCTGTATGAGTTTAGGAGTAACTAATTAAGATTTTTCTTTTAAATCATATGGCAAAATTTGCGCAACAAGGTTACCATGTCTGTTAAATGTAACCTTCAAACCTTAATTTACTTAACAATATTTAAATGCAAAGGTCAGAAATTGTATGCTTATAAGTTTTGTGTTACCGGCATATTTTAAATGATATACCATAAGGACAATGTTCCTCGTCGTTTTCTAAAGAATTAAAAGAAACTTACTAAATCAGTTAATGAAGTACCTATGGTTGGGTCCTTAAATTATGTTCTAGATTTCTTAAAAACTTCTTAATGGGGGAGTTTCCGAAATTTCAAAAGTATTTTTTTCCGAAAGAGCATGCTTCAAAACATAGGAATTGACCATTTTTTTAATTTTTTGACACAGTTATATATTTTTTATGAATTATTTTAACCGGTGCGCAGATGCTATTCCGAAAAAAAAAAAAAACATTTGCGCATGACGTCAGTGGTGCACGTAAGCGCGAAATCTAATTGGTTGTAGTGCGATGACGAAGGTCGTGACGTCACCGATTCCTGCGATTGGACAACTCAAGTCAAGCAAAATGGTGTTATTATTGGAAAGAGAGCTGTTAGGTGCACCATTGACGTCACAAAAACCACGCCCTGTTTTCAAGGTAGGTATTTAAAAACATTAATAAAAAATAAACTGTTGGGAAAATTAAAGTATTTTCCGGGCCCATGTTATTTTTTTTGTATCATTCTATCAATTTCAGTAACAAAAAGTAGTACTTTTGACTGAAGGAAACTCCCCCATTTTGACTTTAAAAAGTACGCACTCTGATTGGACAAGAATAACCTATGTTGGGTTCTCTTCATCTAATTTATAACTTAATTATTTTTTCTTTCTTTTTTTTTTTTTTTTTTGTTAACATTTCCTTTTATCGTTTGTAGAGAGATAATTTTAAAGAGGGAATTTAATTTGTAAATTTATTTTCTAGGAAATGCGGTTGCGCTGAATCGTTTTTGGATGAAAAAAGGGTCAAGACCCGTTTTCCTAGATACTACGCAGAATTCCTGGAAGATCTCTTTAATCATGGTAAAGTATTTCATTATTTACAGAATTAATTACCGTTATTACCAGGGTTCAACGACAAAATCAGTCAATATATATCATGTTTTTATTACGATCTGGGTCGTAACAGGACTTAAATCAGGGAAATATTTACCAAAAACGTTTCTTGAGCAATCGATGTGATCAATTAAAACTGATTTCATTCGTACGTTCTATTGCTTTTTTGCTACTTTTGATTTCTGAACTTGTCTGACACACTACCGTGTTTCTTAATTGAATCGTTTATTTTGAAAAGGTAACATCTCTATTTTGATCTTCTCTGTCTCTTTAGAAAATTAAACAGCTCACGGTTATATTTTTGAATGTCATAATCAATGAAAAAATGCCTTTAGTTAAGTACACAATTACTGCAATAATTTACCAAATAACCATTAATTATGACATTCAAAAATATAACCGTGCGCTGTTTAATTTTCTAAAGAGACAGAGGAGATCAAAATAGAGATGTTACCTTTTCGAAATAAACGATTCAATTTTTTAAATGTGTGTGCGGGGGGGGGGAGAGAAAGATCTTTCCGCTTTATGGGTATTAGCATAAACAAACGTAGCTGATGACGTGTGCTTATTATCCTAAAAAAATCCCCCCCCCCAAAAAAAAAAAATCCTTCCTTCTAAAGTAGGATTCATTCAGAGTCTAATTTTGTAGAACGTTCAGTAATGTATTAAACTAATACATACTGGGTGTTCCGTATCAAATTGTACAAACTTTGAGGGGAGTTAGAGGGGATGATAACAAGCAAGAATCACCTAGAAACATAGGTTCGGAAACGCATAGTTGACGAGCTACATATTCACAAAGTTGTCAAATTGTGTCAGAATGGTTCGTTATTACGACGGTTGGTTATTATCATTTCGGCGTATTTTTTTGGCCAACAGGCAACAAAATTTCAACAACCGCTTTAACCTTTCTTAAATATTTAATATTATACAAAACCTTTGTTGGATTTTAAATTAGTGACTACAGGTTTTGTGTATATGTAGTACTTGAGCATCGCTTTTGCGACCCTATGTTCCCATGCGATTTGCTTCAAATTACCGTCCCCGCTCACAACCCTTAAACTTTATCCCAATATTTAAGGGACACCCCTGGGTGGTAGGGGACAACGGTAAGTAAGGGTTTAAGGGGAGGTAGGGGACATCACAAGAAATCAAAATTGCAGAACAACCCGTAGTCAGGAATGCCTTCATTAGACGCTAGGCGGCGTTGTTCACAGAAGCACACATGCTCTCTCTCAGTTGTCATTTTAGCTGCAAGCGCCCACAGAGAAGTATGGAACGTTTCACGGATGCGGAGCTTGCAGATATGCACCTTTTATGGTTTGGCGAACGGAAATGGAAGTGCGGCTCAGAGGCTGTATCGGGAAAGGTATCCGCAGAGAGAAGCACCGGACCATCGAATGTTCAATAATTTGCATCGCAATTTGTGTCAATATGGGTCCCTACGAAATCATAGATATGGTCACATCAGGCCACTACATAGTTATAGTCTAAGAATGGAAGAACGTGTATTGCGTACCGTTAGAAGAAATCCGAGTACCAGCGTACGAGCCGTAGCTACTGCTGTTGGAGGATCTACGACGTCTGTTCATCGTGCTTTGCGACGTGCACCCTTACATCCATATCATCTACAACGCGTACAGTTACTGCTCCCCACAGATTATCCTATTTGTGAATGTTTTGCACACTGGTATCTCAATCAATGTAGCCAAGATGTAAATTTCTCATCCTGCGTTTCAATGACGGGTGAAGCATACTTTACGCGAGATGGGATGTTCAACTCCCACAATGCTCATTTGTGGGCTGATGAGAATCCCCATGGCATAAGATAACAGGCTGCTCAACATCGTTTTTCAGTAAATGTTTGTGCTGGTTTAGTTGGTGACGTCTTAATTGAACCTTTTTATGTTGCCATCTCCACTGAGATCTCAACAATATCTCATCTTTCTGCAATAGGTTCTACCAATATTCCCGAAAGCAGAATGCTGCTAAATCGGCGACGTACGTCGCAGAACAGACATCGGGGCAGCAGAACAATTGTATTCAAAATTAAGCAACCAAAAAAAAAAAAAACGTTATAGTGTGAAAGCGCGCAAAGCGAGAGAGAGGAAAAAAAAAAAAAACAAAAAAAAAAAAACGTTATGGTTCGAAAGCAAAAAAAAAAAAGTTTCACTCGTAGCCAAGGCCCATGTCTCGCAGAGCAGCAGGCAATAATGTCGGCGCCGTAATGGCAGGCTACCGACATTATTGCCTGCTTATCGACTTATTGTGCTATCGACTTATATGGCAGTGTCATATAGACCACAGCAGACGTACGGACGACTTGACTTGAGCTTCTGAAGACCTTCCTGTTTATCCGCAGAACTTCAGTGATGACACTTGCGCAGGCTTCGTTTGAACTTCTGCAGAATCCTGCTTATTTGGGCAACATAACTTTAGCTACGAAACTTGCAGTACACATTCGTTATTCAAATAATGTTTCCAACGATTATTTTTTTCCGCATGAAAATCGCGGAAACTCAAACTTAGTCTGAAATTCTGCGAGCCTTCACATTTTGGCCGCAGATCTTAAGTGACGAAGCTTGCGGTAGGTACACAAATCAGTTCTTCAAATTATGTTTGAAACAATTTTTTCGCAAGAGAGTCACAGGGGCGCAGATTTTCAATTGAAGTTTTGCAGGTCTTCACATTTTATCCGCAGAACTTCAGTGACGACACTTTGTTTTTCTATTAGATATTCAATTATGTTTAAAACCATGTTTCCTCATGAGGGGATCGCGGGGACGTGAAATTCTTCGGGCTTTCACATTTTGGCCGCAGAACTACAGTGACGAAGCGTGTAGTATAAATAGTTTTTCATATTATGTTTAAAACAATTAATTCTTCCGCGTTAAAGAGTCGCGGGAAGCGGAATTCGTTTGAAGTTCTGTGGGGGGCCTACACATTTTATCCACAGAACTTTCAGTGACGAAACTTGCAGTACAAACTATAGTTATTCAAATTATGTTTTAAACAATTAATTCTTCCGTGTTAAAGAATCGCGGGAAAACGGGCTTCGTTTGAAATTCTGCGGGCCTACACATTTTATCCGCAGAACTTCAGTGCCGAAACTTGCGGTACAAACTAGGTATTCGACAATGTTGAAAACATTTTTTCCTTGTGAGAGAATCGCCGGAGGGGGGTGGGGTACTCGCTTGAAGTTTCGCGATCTTTCACATTTTGGCCGCAGAACTTCCGAGACGAAACTTGCAGTGCATATTAGTTATTCAAATGATGTTTAAAACTATTAACTCTTCCTGTTGAGAGAATCGAGGGGCACAGGTATCGTTTAAAGTTCTACAGGCTTTCACATTTTGGCCACAGAACGTCAGCAACGAAAAAGCAACAAATTAGCTTTTCAAATTTTCTTTGAAACAATAAATCGTTACTCATCAATAAATGGCAGGGGGGAGGTGTTCGCTTGAAGTTCTCTTTGCGTTTTGACCGCAGAACTGCTGTGACGAATCTTACAGAACAAATTAAGATTTCAAATAATTTTTCCTGCGGAAGAATCGAGGGGACACAAGCTATGTCTGTAGTTCTGCGGGACTTATCATTTTGACCGCAAATTAGTTATTCAGATTGTATTAAAAGCAATTTTCCGGTGAGAGAATCGCGGGGGCAAAGCTTTGTTTAAAGTTCTGCAGCATTTCACATATTGCCGCAGAATTACAGTTCCGGAACTCGCAGTGAAAATTATTTATTCAAATGATGTTTAAAACAATTTTTTCGCGTAAGAGAAACGCGGGGTGGAGGGGGAGGGTAGTCTCCTTTCAAGTTTTTCGGGATTTCACATTTTGGCCGCAGAATTTCTGACGGAGCTTGACGTAAAAATAGTCATTCAAATTATTTTAAAACAATTTTTCCGCTTTAGAGAATCGCGGGGACGAAGTAATTATATTTGAAACAATTAACTTCAGGCTAAAATTAGGAAAATAGGTGTAATCCAATCCCCCCCCCCCCCATAGGAAAAATGTTTTTTAACATTTGTTCTGCGATCTGGAAATTAGTTAACGTCCCAATGCCGAGCTTGAAATTTTTGAACTTGAGTGTTTTGAACTGAATTTCTGAACCGATGATGAAGTATACAGGGTGTCCACTCCAATCGTGGACCAATAGCTAATTTCTAAACCGTTAGAGATAAGCATATAGTTTATTTAGGAAAAAATCTCCAAATTATGAAAGGAATTTTGGGTCTATTCAATGTTTTTCAAAAAACTAAATTTTGAAAGAGTTACGAAATTTAAATTTTTATACAGCCGCCCAGTCCTATTAATCATATTTAGTAAAACATTCTTGACACTGTAACGTTTAAAACTAAAAAAAAATCACTCTTCTACCACAAAAATTGACCGAGTTATGACGTTTTGAAAAAATCAAGATTTTGAAGGATTTCGCATACGGTCCCTTGAGAGATCTCTCGATGACGTCATGAAATAATGCAAAATCTTGATTTTTCAAAACGTCATAACTCGGTCAATTTTTGTGGTAGAAGAGGTTTTAAACGTTACAGTGTCAAGAATGTTTTACTAAATATGATTGATAGGACGGGGGGGGGGGGGGGGGCTGTATAAAAATTTAAATTTCGTAGCTCTTTCAAAATTTTATTTTTTTGAAAAACATTGAATAAACCCAAAATTCCTTTCATAATTTAGAGATTTTTTCCTAAATAAACGATATGCTTATCTCTAACGGTTTAGAAATTAGCTATTGGTCCACGATTGGAGTGGACACCCTGTATATAGTAAGCATTAATAACATAATTATAAATATATTTGTCAAACTAAAGCATTTAGAATATGAATTAATGAAAATAAAGCAAGAAGTATTTACAAACTTATGAAATCTTTCTAATTCAAACTCTTCATAGAAAAATGAAACAAATTTAAAAAATAATTATTGTCTTTTCCATGGCATTAAAAAATTAAGTTGATTTGGTTGGATTTTTGGCATAAAAGCTTTAATACGCTATACTGAGCCAAACAATTGTTTAAAAGTAAAGGTGTCAAAATGAAAATGTTTGAAGAAAGAACCTGTAGAATTAAGAAAATTTTTGCTCAAATCAACACATGAATGAAGTTTTAAATTTTGAATAGTAAAAAACAGAAATCCAAACTGCTAAAGAAGGAACAATTTCCCTAACAAGTCTTTCAAAGAAGGATAAAAATAACTAAAGAATCTGAAACGAATATGATTGAAATTTGGACAAAAGCGAGGCAATCTCCCTTGTATATGCAATACTGTCTGATTGACATTAAGTGTGTTTCATAAGAGCAAAACAGATGTCTATGAGTAAATCTGGTGTGGCCCAAAGAAAGAGGTATTACAACTTCTTTTCTGGTGATCTTTAATGACTTGAAACATTCGTCAAAGGCTTACAACAGTGCAAATAATTTCGCGACTCTCTTTATTCCAGTTCTTAAAAAAAAAAAAAAAAAAAAAACACACACACACACACACACACACAAGACAGCATGTAAGTACGCAAGCATATATGGTTCATTCCAACGAAAATGGTACAAATCATGTCCGAGACTTTAGAATTTTTAAAAATCAATATTAAAAACTCCCACCGATTAAGTGTATTTTTTATTGGTTCTCCATTTAATTTTGTGCCATTAAGTATCAATTGATTAGGTATAATCCATTTAAAAAGGACACAACAAAAATTATCTTTGTCAGAAGAAGGAGAAAATGACGTGTCCCAGCTTCAAATTGCTAGAATTTTCAATGTGATTTAAAATTAAAGGGTCATTTTCAAAATTTGCTTACATTTGCTGTCCGGAGGTTAAAAAGACGATTTTGAAGCACAACTTATATTTTAAATTCAATGCGGACAATTGTTTTCTGCAAGAAATACCCCCAAAAAATTCTATCATTAAAAAACATATTGAAATTTATTTATTTATTTTTATATAAGTCTTTAAAAATGAGAATCAAGGCAAAAATACTTGTGCATTTCCAATTTTGGCAAGTTCAACTTTTTTTTTAATATACTTAATTGTAAAAAAAAGTATAAACAACAAATTATTTTTATATATTGACTATTAGTATATGATAGTCATAATAAATATTGACAATAGTAATTTTTTTTCACTAAGAAATGTATGAATATATTCTGTCCGGCAGTTCTTGTCAAGTCCGTTGCCCTAAGATTATTTTATCTGAAAAAGGTATTTATTGCAGTCAAAAGATGGTAACACGTATTCAGTTAACTTAACAAACTATTGACGTAACTATCTCGTACTATTTTGTTTTAATGAGTCGAGAAATATTGCCGTGGCGTTTCGCACAAAATTTCTTCCAGGTGCGTATTTTTATTCTTTGTCAAGTCTGTTACCAAAGATTTTAGTATTCATTTTTACTTTTTCTCAACTTTTACCTCGAAATATTGTTTATTATATAACTCTAAGAAAATGCATATTGCTGTTCAATTTTTAAATTCGACAACCAAGCCATAATTTGACATTTTGGTTGAAATGTCAAGTCCGTTCCCGGTCAAATCCGTTACCAAATGTCAAGTACGTTACCATAGTTTTTGATCAATATTTTAACAATCACAAATATCGTTTTAAGCTTCAGGGACGCAAATAATTTCAAATGAAGTTGGTTCTAAGAGCTATGATATAGTTTAAAAGTGAGGTTTCATATTGATTTTGTATGGTAACGGACGACAATTTTCCTTGAAACTTAAAGTTTTACAACAGCATTTGAAAACTTAATTATGCATCAAAGTGTACAACCAATTACTTTTTCACACACCTAAAATATGTGACAAAACATCTGTTAGTGATTTTAAAAGAAAATAGCAAGTTAAAAAAAGTACTTAAAAATTCTGAAATGTAAGCATATGGTGAAAATGACCCTAAACTGAAATGTAACAACAAAATAAATGACACTGCAGTGCACAAAAGATGCTTCTGACACCATTTCTGCAGTTTATTACGCAAATGAAAAAAAAAAATTCCCCAAAAAACATTTTTCTATGTTTCGAATTGTCCACTCTGTTACAAGCCTTTTGGAAATAAAATAAACAATTGCATTCAATCTGATATATTTTTTAAAAAATATAGATAGTATAACTGCCGTGATTAGCTTGCTACATTGAATTATGTTGTCAACAACCAGGGTGAACCTCATTCTTTTCTTATGGTAGTTAATTTGAGCTGTTGGATGTCCATTCTGTTACTGTCGATTTCATGATGTATATATTATGTGTATGGGCGATTCTCTGTAAACTCGTCATTTTTCACACGAAATCTGTCCGGGCACGGTTTTTTGAAATGTTCGTATAATTATTTTGCTATTGCTCAGAAAATGAATCTATTACTTTGGTTTGAAAGAGGGCCAGTTGAAGCTTGTGTTTTTCTGATAAATTGTGATAGGGGGTAAGTCCCCCGCCTGGTATAACTAGGCAGGGGACTGTGCCAGGTGACTGTATTTTTGCTCTTTGTTGCGTAATATCTGCAAAACTATTGGAACATAATTAGTTACGAGACTACCTATACATTGAGGCACAAATCGTGGACATAATAACTAATATGTTTTATAATTAAATTAATTGACATTAATAAAATCACTTCCCAGAGGACTGTTTTCGCCACGACCCTGATTCATACTTTCATCACAAATGTGGCTCTCAAACTAAGCAAAGTAGCGTTTCAACACCGTTCTCGGCGATTTCGGCAAATTCACATTGATTATTTTAAACTTTATGCCAAAAAGAACTTGCAAAAGTTATAGATTTTTCATATTACAGCTTTGAATTTGTTGCAGGGGACTGTTTGAAAAAACTCTGGACAGAAGTTACACGGCAATTTTAAGTTTTAGAAATACGTAATTATACCTTATTTCATAAGAAAAATATAGTTTTATTATTCTATTTTTGAATATTAATTGCCAAATTTATGTAGTGTTAATAGGTTTTTTGAAATACTATCTTTAACAGTTAGACTATGGGATTGGGACAGCCAGGGGACTGTGTTTTTGGCGCTTAGATAATTTCTAGAAAAAAACATTAAAGTGTTATCACTCCAAATACAATTGGGCCACAAAGTATTAATGCTTTACTTGTATTAAGAGCGATAATTAACTTATTACACTTTATTATTTTTAAAATACTCAGTCCGGACAGCCAATTACCAGTTTACAGAGAATCGCCCGTATATTATATGTAAAAATGAGAAAACACTTTTTGGTAACATTTTGGCGGTAAATATATAATGTATAAATGTATCTTGCAGAACAATTTTGGGCAAATAATTTTGCGTCGCAGAACATCACTTAGTATTCTGCTTCGGGGCCAATATTACTTAACTCTGTGCTACAACATATCAGACGCCATATGTGGTTTCAACACGATGGGGCACCTCCCCATTATGGAACACATGCTCGGGAACATCTGAATCGTGTGTTTGTTTACCGATGGATTGGTCGAGGTGGACCAGTTCCCTGGCCACCACGCTCTCTTGATTTAAACAGTCTCGATTTCTTTCTTTGGGGTGCTTCGAAAAGTGCTGTGTACGCAACTTCTGTGGATTCAGAAATGGATCTAGTTGCAAGAATCGCCTGTGCTGCTGCAGATATCCAAGAAAATCCGGGTGTATTTGACAGAGTTCGCCAGTCTATGGTCCGACGGTGTAACGCATGTGAGGGCCGTGGTGGCCCGATCGGTAAGGCATCGGACTCGTGTCTGGAGGGACCCGGGTTCGAACCCAGCCGATCAAAGATCCACCGCCTTGATTAATGGTGGCTGGGAGGCGTTAAAAATGTCGTGGTCACAAAGTCCTCCAAGTGAAACGATACCTCTGGGGGTGCTGGGCCCTAGGGTTTGCTCGACCCTAGGTTCTGGTTCAAAATTAAGAACAGAGCGCTCTTCAGGGCCCTATGCCGGTTAAACCACGAAGCTGTGGTAGGTACGGGGGACCCTGGAGAGTGTGAAGTGAAGGTGTAACGCATGTATCGCTAACAATGGTGGAAACTTTGAACATAATTTATGCAGGGTGTCCGCGCATATGGAAAGTCAGGGAAAGTCATGGATTTCAAATATGATCGAAATTGGTCATGGAAAGTCATGGATTTCAGCAAAAAATGTCCAAAAGTCATGGAAACTGACTGTTTATCATGGATTTTAGCGCTCCGGACCGATTGAAATTTTTCCCGCGAACTCGGAAGAACGAAAACACTTCCGCCGTCATTCTATTTCGTTATTGGGTGCAATCTGATTTGTCAATTACAATTTCCAACAAGTTGCATTGTGTTGACCAATCAGATGAATTCTCAACGTTAAAACCGTGAGCGGCGAATTTTGTGTAACTGCGCATGTGCGGCGGACTCCGTCATCTGATAAAATATAACCTTGAACGACAAAAAGATAGACTCGATGGTTTTTTTTATGGTTTTTTCCCCGGCATAGGCAGATTTACCTTTTACATTTGGTCTCCCCCCCCCCCCCTACCCGCTTCATTTGATTCCTTTTTCTTTTAAAACTTGTTTGAATCTTTTTCTTTCGAGGAGTTTTATGCAAAAGAAAAACAAATTAAAAAACGATGTTGAATTTTAAAGAATCGTGTAGGTAGGGGGGGGGGGCAGGAACTCAACGAGTTCCGTTTTGAAGTCAGATTTCGCCTCACTCATATCAGGATCTAAACTTACAGTAAAATTTATGGACAGACAATTCATTGCTACATGAAAGTACGTTTGAGGACAAGCACGGTGGGGAGGAGGGTGTCGGTAGGAAAAGATCGTTTTTTGACCTCAAAAGCGAACGGACTTCTGTTGCTGTGAAACGCAGTCGCCATGTTTGGTCATTTGCTTTGCAAGATAGAATATTAAGTGCATAATTTTCCAAAAACAAAGCAGAGTTCGTTTTTTTTTTTTTTTTAAGTCATGGAAAATAGTTCGCAAAAGTCATGGAAAGTCAGGGAAAGTCATGGAATTGAAAAGTCCAGGTTGAGCAGATACCCTGTTTATGACATTTTCTAACATTATTTACATTAAACGTGTAATGTCTTTGACCCATAAACATTTCGGATGATCCCAGTCTTATGTCTCATTGAACAATATTAATTTTTAAGAAAGGTTAAAGCGGTTGTTAAAATTTTACTGCCTGTTGCTCAAAAAAATGCATCGAAATGATAATAAAAAACCGTCGTAATAACGAGCCATTCTGACACAATTTGACAACTTTGTGAATATGTAGCTCGTCAACTATGCGTTTCCGAACCTATGATCCTAGGTGATTCTTGCTTGTTATCATCCCCTCTAACTCCCCTCAAAGTTTGTACAATTTGTTACGGAACACCCTGTACATCGCACCCTTGCTACAAAAGTGCCACAACTCAAAAAACTACGTTTTCAAGGAATTGCGAAAAACTGTTCCCATGCTGACTAGGCACATTTTAGTATTTTTGAATTTGTCAATATGAAGACCGATACATCTCAAACTATGATCGTTCGTTACGCACGTTACTCTGCGACGGCTGGACGACAACTCAAGATGTGGCATTTCAGTGGAAGGGGTCCTATGCATCTTGATAACAACAAAACGCCATAACTGCCCTTTGGCGACTGATTTTCAATGCAACTTCTAGCTCTTTTGAAGATTGGTAGAGACGTGCAAACTACGTCTAATGACGGTCATAACTCAAAAATTACAATTTTTGAGTTGTGCCACTTTCAGTAAAAGTCAGTAAAATTTGATTTCATGTTCTATATTCTGTTGAGTTTTGTTAAAACAGAAGTTAAAAGGGTGTTAACATGAAAATTGTTAAAAAAAAAAAAAAAAAAAAAAAGACTCATTTTTTCAATGAAGAAAAAAAAATCTGTAGAGATGCGTTTACTCATGTACAAGCATTCGAAAGAGTACTTTTGAAATTTCTGTCTTACAAAATGCTCATAAGATGTGCTAAATATAGAGCTTGGTACTTACAAATTTGAAGAATTGTGGTGTTTTTTTAGTGGTATTTAAGGGGTTACAGTACCTCAAAAATGACCAAAAGACCAAAAAAATTTTTATTGCTTATTTCAAGAGTAAAAGTTATTTAAAATACTCAGAAGAAAATAGCATTGTTCTAGCTAAATTATTTAAAACGTTATGAGTGACTTTAGGGCATGCATGCTATGTGTTCTGATGGAAAAGTAAAACTTTAAAGCAGTGGCGGCTCGTGCCTTAATTTGGTGGGTGGGCCCGCAATTATATGTTTGCCCAATAATGCTTACACAGATAAAATGAAAGAAACAACAGTTAGTAAACGAATACTTGGCGAAGTAAAATAATATTAAATTCAATTAATACAAACTTACATTTCAAAATTATCTCATTCGATTTGATGCTTAGGTTTTATATTTTAAATGCTACACCAGCCTTAACGCTTTGGAGCCGAGCGGTACACACGTTGTACCATAAGTCTTTTTTCTTTAGAGGACGGGGTTGAGATTTTCACTCGAACCCTTTGGAGCCGAGGATTTTTTTCAAGATTTCATACGTCTGGTACGACAGTTTATACCTTCTCTTTTCAATGGAAAAGAAATCTGTGGTTCAACTGTCGTACTGCCTGGGTCGAAAGAAAACTTTCTATGTGAACAGCCCAGTTCCAAAAGCGATCAATGTAATAATAATAACAGTATTTTGCACAGATGACCAACTTTCTATACATCACTAACGCTAAGCAAGCCAGATCTCATAATTTTTGCCATTTTCAGACAGTGAAAATATTCATCACATCAAAAGTGTCACGACTCCTCACATATTACAGGACTATACTCAAACAGAAAAAGAACATTTATGCCTAAAAATAGATATGGCCGTGCTTACAAGTTGTTTTTTTTAATTTGGATAAAAATGTTGCAATTTTAGTTCATGGAAAAACAAATTCTATCAGTGTTAGAACTTAAAAATCTTACTTTTACAGCTATGATACTTGAATTAACTTTCAATTTTAATGTATGTATATGTGATTAAATGAATTGGAATACACTGGTTTAACCAGTTTAGGTCCCACTCGCTTACCTATGGTCGTACTCAGACTAATAATGGTCATGATAGCTGATTCGAATTATTTTCAGGAAATACACAAAGTATATAACAATATTAAAACACTTATTTTTCTTTTACAATATTACAATATAATCGAATTTAACATATCTTGTAAAACAAGGATGTAGGAGGGGTAATGAAATTGGTAATCTCTATGCCTGTTAGTAATAGGTGTTGAAAATGAAAAAGAAAGACCAAAAAAAAAAAAGAGGAAATGTTATAAAAATCAATAAAAAAAAGAGAAAAAAAAAACGAGAAGCGAAAGTTTTCTCCCTAAAGGGAGAGTTTTTCTCCCAAACATTCATTGCTTGTACACAGTGAAGAGCTCCTTCCCTCTCCACCGCTTTGGTTAGGGACAAAGGGAAATCTTGGACACCAAGAGCTTGGGCCCACTCTGCAGAAGTTACAAGGGGTGTTTTCGCTCACCGCTCTCGTTAATCCAGCCATTGCGATTGGCTACAAGCGGAGGTATACTGTGGGCCGAACGCTCGCGGCCCTTTTAGTTCGTTCTGAAAGCTGTGCAAAGCGCTAAAAGGGGAATTGGAAAACTTTCTCGTGTTGTATTAGCGATGTGCAAGGGGAAGGAAGGCTGAAGGTTAAAATATGTTCTGTGCATTATGTTTTTTTTTTAAACTGAAATACAAAACGATACATTTTAATTATGTATTTATTTTCCTTCCATTTTTTCCGGGTGGGCCCGGCCCACCCGGCCCATAGTGAGAAGCCGCCCCTGCTTTAAAGTGCTTTTTCTCGGTGATCAGTTTTTTGTGTTTCTATGTTACTGAAAATGCTTAGGAATTTTTTCTTTTAAAGATATAACTTTAAAGCAATATTTTTTGCACTCAGGATAATATATTTAACAAAACTGTGCATTGAATAAGCGTTTTATAAATTACAAAAATTTTTAGAGTTTGTTAAACCTCGAAGAACAAAATTTTCTAAGAATTTTTTACATAAAAGGTCACAAAATATTTTCCAATCAAAATATAAGAAAATGAATGCACAGATTTTTTGAGGTAATCCTTGTGATCATTTCGCAAAAAGAAATTTTGAAATTAGTGCAGAAACAAAAAAGCCTTAGGGTTTTTAAAAAATTGAAATTTTCTTAAATTTTTCAAATTTTCAAAAAAGTTTTCAAAATTTTTAATGTTTGAATATAACTTATTGATTGTTAAACAAGTACAGAAACAAAGATTTCAAAGAATTAACTTTTTCACTTAAATTAAAGAAATTTGTTAGAAAGGTACTGTAACCCCTTAAAAGTCAAAGGAAAAGGTGCATTTTTAAGAAATTATTTTTGCAATAACTACAATAAAAATAAATACTGCAGGAAAAACACTTAATTTGTACAATTATGCAATAATGATAATTTCATTTTTCAAATGTAGTTCCAAAATAAATAAGAAAATTAAAATAAAATAGCAAAATATTTTTTTCAGTGAGAAACTATGAAAAGCATTTTTGTAACAGTTTTGAAAAACTTTGGAGGGGGTTTGAACCCTAAAAACCCACCCCTTAAATACGGCCCTGTATAATTCGCATTTGTTGGTCAAACATTTACTTCTTCGTTTTCCCCCCAGATTGCCCAACGGATTCCTGTGGGGACGTGTTCAATCAGGTCAAGCGCAGATCAAATTGTGTTTTTGAAGCGAGTCCCTGCAATGACACTAATAAATGACATTTTAACAGATCAAGATCTGTAACTGATGCATATGTTTTCGAGCCCGAGTGATTTTTTTTCGTTGAATTCAATATAGTCATAATTTGTGACTAATTTGATAACGAATCACTAAAAGTCATGTTTTTAAAATGTTTATTGTTCCTATTTTATTTTTCTCTACTTTTTTAATGTTTTTCTTTTTATCATACCACTTAATCTGCATATGTATCTGTTTGTACTAATAAATTTGCATTTTTAACTAATAAGTCTCCATATTTCTTTTATTTTGTGTGTACTTCTTTATTTTAATGTTTTTTTACTTAGTTTCAAGCTAAATCGCTAAATAAGGAGCAAACATTCAGACTTTCTTCATTATGTCTATGTACAGGGGTAGATATATGGTATCGTAACCCTCCCCCCTTCCCCTAACCATCGACATATTCATCTACATTGAGTTCACATTCTCTATGTGTAAAATGTAA
The DNA here is from genome assembly GCA_038373865.1 of Uloborus plumipes. Classification (NCBI taxonomy): domain Eukaryota; kingdom Metazoa; phylum Arthropoda; class Arachnida; order Araneae; family Uloboridae; genus Uloborus; species Uloborus plumipes. Next base: position 17,512 of record JAXGGA010001286.1, read on the forward strand.
ACTCTTGCAGTAATCTTTTCAATTCACAAATTGTAATAAATAGTAAATGTTTTTAATGTACTACATTCTTTCATTGCTTATGAAATTAATTAGTAATTTTATGCATTACTACGTGACTTATTCGTTCGGTGTTTTTTATTCATCACCAAGCAGTTCCCGAAATTATTTGTGCCGCATATTCTTCAACGTGATCCTCCTCCTTAAAATGGTAGTCTGTATCCGCCCCTGTTAGTCTAAAAGAGTCGCAACTCGCATATTATGACATATCGTGTTTGTTCCAAGTCCAAGGAAAGAATCCAATTTCTAATCTATTGCTTATATACAAGCACATCACAAACTAAACTACTAACTAACTCTACCATTTACAATATTCATTAAATTTCATTCCATTATGTTTGTTTCATTCTAAATTTAATTGTTTAATTCCACTCAGATCCTTAAATGATCCGAGCCCAAAACATACGTCTTTACACTACGCAGTGTCCGTTCCAGCAAGGATGATTGTGTTCCGGTAGTTTACCGGATTTCCGGTATTTTCATGATCGATTCTGGTATTTTCATGGTCGAAAATACCGGAAATAAAATATTTTTAATTATGCTTTTGTCTTCCCACCTTCGGTATTTTTTTTTCTTCCGAATTTTCGGTGATTTTGCCATAATTACCAATAATATTCATCCAGCAATAATGTTAAGATGCCATTCTATTGTTTTTAACTAGAAACTATTTGGAACCTATTCGAATGTATGAAATGTGTCTTGTTTGCTTATGAAAGACAATTTATTATTAAATATGTATAATTATAAAAATAGGTGTTCTTAAATAATAGGAGCCTTGGCTTTTTAAAAAAAAGCACCCCCCCCCCACACACACTTCTCTTCAAAACTTTCAGGTATTTTTTCATGAACTCACAATCACCCCTGGTTCCATCTACTGTCTCAAAATTTTTCGTGCGACCTCCGCTGTATCTGCGCACGCGCCAAGTCTCCTCGGACTTGCTCGAAATAAGGGGAAAAGCAACGCGGAAGTAGAAAGTGAACAAAAGCTAAAGGCATCCAGTAGTGTGCATCCTAAACCTATCTCCCTTTTTTCAGATGGAAGCGTCCGTGGCTCCCAGGCGCACAATACGCAAACAGACTTTGGATTCCCCATCGGATAGGGAAGATGCCCCTTAATTCCCTCTTCAGGGATAATCCAGTGGCTAAGTTGCCACTCTAACAACGTTTTCGAGACATTATTTCAGGACGTCTGGCTCTTTTAAGACATCTTTCCCTGTGCTCTTCTAAGCAGCATGCGAGGTGTCTGGTGCAGTGGTCGGAAGTAGCGCGCTACAAGTAGCGAAACTACTGTAGTAGCTACATTTTTTAGTAGTTTGTAGTGTAGCGCACTACTTTTTAAAAAAAGTAGAGTAGCGAGTAGCGCGATACAAAAAAGTAGTAGTTTGTAGCGATTTCTAGAAACTACTTTAAATTAAATAAAAAAAAAATAAATGAAAAAAAAAAGAGAACGAAGAAAGAAAACAAGGTGGTTCTTGTGGCGAATATTCGTAAAATTGTAAAAAAAAATCTAAAAAAAAAACAAATTTTAGCAAAAACAAAGGAACAAAAAGGAAAAGTAACAAATAAATTCAAAGACAATTCCTATTTCTATTCCATATTCGAATGAGGTAATTTTTTAATCTAAACCACGTTTCGAATTTTTTCGGTCGATCCTCAAACGGTGTATTCTTTTTATTTATTTTTTAAGAAGTAGCGAAGTAGTAACTACATTTCAAAAGTAGTGTAGCTCGCTACATTTAAAAAAAAGTAGTTGTAGCTGTAGTTAACTACATTTATAAGAAAGTAGTTGTAGTTGTAGTTCGCTACAAAAAATATGTAGTTTTTCCAACCACTGGTCTGGTGGCTGAGAGTGGTTGCGCTTTTTACAGCGCATCGCATTTTTGTTGGTGAAAATAGTGTTTCTTAAACCATTTTGAGGTAATCAGAAGCTTAAACTAGTCGTAAAAAAGTCTAGTAATATATCAATGGAAAGCTCTATTTCTTCTTTTCACAATGGTTTTTGGAATTTTTGTTTTACTATAATTAGAAAAGAAGTTGCATGTTTTTTTTTTTTTTTTTTTGCAATTATTTAACAGCTCTGTATTTCATACAATTTTTAAAGTAGGAATCTAAACATTGGCAGGAATACTCAGCTTGTCATATGTGTCCCTCACACCAAATTTTGCAAAAATTAGAAATAGTGAGGTCAAAAACTTTTTTTTTCATGGCTGATTTGACATGAAATGCCTCAAAATTACTTAAAAAGATCACTATTTTATCAGCAAAAATGGGATGTAAAGTGAAAAACGCAACCACTCTCGGCCGCATGCTGCTTAGAAGAGTATAGGAACGATATATAAAAGAGCCAGATGTCTTAAAATTGTTGTTTTTCTTATGTTGCTAGCTCTTGGACTATGCATGTAGCATTTATTGAGAAAAAAGGTTTTGTTATTTTTAATTTAACTATTTTAAAACGCATTAATCTGAGGACATACATATTATTCATAGTTATTGCAATCTATAAAAATTTTATTCCCATTTCTCTTGCGTAGAAAGGTCCTCCCGGAAACAAATCGTCCAGTCCACCATATGAACTATGTAAAAGAAAAATGAATCATTTATTAATTTTAGAATATTTTGAAGTTTTAACTGCACGAATTTGATTTCAGTTCTTTTTTGGGAGAAAAATTCTTATTTTTGTGGCTATATATTTCCAGGAAGAGTTCTACATTTTATTCATGTTTAATCTCTCTTAAATGTGTGTGTAGACAGTACTTTTTAAATATTTCCACAGTTTAACGCACCTAAACAAATGTGTTTTTGAAGAGTTTTGGTTTTTTAGATTGCAGAAAATATATTTTGTTTCTCGGAGCTTTTTTTTTTCATGAAATTTCATATTCCTACACACACACACAAAGACGTTTGGACATGACTCCAGAGAGAATATATTTTTAATATTTTTTTTTTCCCCACGATGAGTAATAGTACTTCCAATTGTGCAATAGATGGCAGCACGAGCAGTTCGAAATAGCTCTCACTTGTTCATTTCAATGCATTTCTTTTTTTGAGTGCAAGAAAAAGTTCACTATAAACGAGAAGTTCAGCCAGAACAAAACGAGTTGACTAAATGACTACCAGATAGTAATTATTTCGAAATGTTAGCATTTCGCTGTATCTCTCTTTCTCCATGGATCCAAACTATTTAAAAGCTCTCCTTGAACGACCAGGGCCGCCGAGAGTTAAGGTGGACCCCAAGTGAGTAGGCTAACCCGCCCCCCCCCCCCCCCCCCCCCCCACGCTCCTTCCACAATCAAACCTTCTACAAGTTGAATTAAACTACTCAGAGTAGCGCCCCAAATTTCTGACTTGCTAATATTGTCCCTTGTCTGCCATGAGAGCGGCCCAAAATCAAATACCATATAAAGCAGTGGCGTACTGGGGGGGGGGGGGGGGGGGGTAGATAGGGCTACAGTTGATCTATGTTGAAGGATACATGGATGTTTTTATCGATGTCGCACCACTCTCCTTGTCTTTTCTTTTCTCTTCCTTTTAATGGTCTCGAAATGCCATTTTTGAAATTCTGTAGACACCATAATTACACTGCTCGACATTGAAAATGCAACACCAAGAAGGAGTGGTCAGAAATTCATGCAAATTTTACCGTAGACGCACGTCACTGAGTTATGCAAATGATATGAAATGCGCAGCTCTCCGACGCACGTGAAGTAAGATATAAGAGAATGAAATTGAAAAGTGGGCTATGTTCATGTTGGTTTTTCTGCCTGACAAATTATCGGAGAAATTTGGTTTTGTTTCGAAGGATACGTGTGATAGGAGGAAATGCCACGCCGCCCTCAACGAAGACACTTCCAGCATATAGACGACTTTACAAGGGGTATGGTGATCGGACTGAGAAGGGGAGGTTGGTCCATACGTCAAATTGCAGCTGATACCCACATGGATGCAAGCACTGTGCATCGGCTGTGTCGGAGATGGTTGGAAAGAGGAAATGTAGCCACATTGAGGGGTGCAGGTGCAGCCAGAGTGACGTCAGACCGCTTGGATCGACGAATTCACCGACAAGCTGTGGCGGACCCGCAAGTCACTTGTACGTCGATTCTGCAGCACGTGCAAGGTACCCTGGATGTTCCTGTGTCGACCAGAACCATTTCCCGTTGACTGATTGCACGTGGCCTGCAATCACGGCGCCCGCTAAGAAGACTGCCATTGACCTCACAGCACAGACTCCAACGTTTGGAATGGTGCCGGACCAGAGCGACGTGGATGGCAGAATGGCAAACCGTAGTATTCTCAGATGAATCCCGCTTCTGTTTGTCCAGCGATAGTCATCGCATACGTGTGTGGCGTCGACGTGGAGAAAGATCGAATCCGGCAGTAACTGTGGAACGCCCCACAGCGCGACAACGTGGCACAATAGTTTGGGGCGCTATTGCATACAATTCCGCATCACCTCTAGTTCGTATTCGGGGACACTATGACGGCCCAACGATATGTAGATAAGGTACTGCGGCCGGTGGCAATCCCCTACCTTCAGGGTCTGCCAAATGCAATTTTCAACAGGATAACGCTCGGTCTCGCAGTGCTCGAATCAGCCAACATGCTCTACTAGGTGTACAGATGCTTTCCTGGCCACCATACTCTCCTGACTTGTCACCAATCGAACATGTGTGGGACGTGATTGGACGCCTTTTGCAGAACCTGCCACTGCCTCGTTCAGAGGACGAACTGTGGCAAATGGTTGAAAGGGAATGGAGTGCCATCCTTCAGGACACCATCCGCAGGTTTATTGACTCCATGCCTAGACGGGTTTCTTCGTGCATCGCTGTCCGCGGTGGTCCTACTTCTTACTGAGCCGACGCCGTCCTCGCTCTAAATTTTGCTTATTTATTTTGAAATAAATATCACTTATTGTTCCATGCTGTCTTTGTCTTCTTACCAAATTTCATCAATTTCTGACCACTCCTTCTTGGTGTTCTCTGACCAAGGTGGTGTGGCGACCTCTTTTTTTTTTTTTTTTTGCTGCTATAATTGGTCCCCTATCCTCTTTTACAAAACGGGATATTTAGGTTTTCCAACGCTGTACGTTCGAGTACAATGGGACATCACCTGAATATGGAATTTTCCCTTTCAAAAGATAGCGAATGGTCACTTAAAACACATTTATAAATCTTAATTTGCCTTTTTATTTGAAGAAGATATTGATTTCAAGGTATTTTATATGTCTCTTATGCCCGTGGTCAATCCGTGGGGCGCGCCTCTGTAAGGGGTTTAAAATTATTGTAAGGGAGGCATGCAGGTTAGGAAATTTTATTTTAGGACAAAACATAGTGAAATCGATGTCTGAAAATAAGAATTTACCATAACAACAACAGATGTTCTGCCAGTCTAAGAAGTTTTCCTCTTTCGACCCGAACATATGACAAATGAGTTTTTCCAAATATTCAACTCTATCGAAAACTTTCGTTATCGCATTTTAGAAAAATGGCTCTGCAGTCCTATTATATAGTTTTTTTATCACGTACACACCATACTAACTGTTTTATTTATTATTTATCTCATTAATTATTTTTATTTATTTATTTATTTATTTAATTTTTTTTTTTTTTTTTTTGAAAAAGGAAACGATGGTTTTTATGAATTTAAAATGTTAATGACACCTTGCCAAGTGACATATCATCCAAACTCTGTTTCAAGAGCTTAAAAATAACACATAGGAAAAGACTCAAGTTCTTATAGCAGCGATAAGAAGATAATTATTTTTGTTAAAAACGAAACTTTATTTTTTGCCATTTCTCGAGTTTTTACGGATGCGCGTGCAAAAACTAAAGTTCAAAAACATCTAAAAAATGTTTTTTTTTTTTTTATCAGAACATAAGTACAATAGCTCCTGTAAATTTTGATAGAATAAATTGACATCAACTTTTGAGGTCTATGTCTTTTTTTCTTTGATTTCACGTTGAATGACGTACAAATTTTCGACCTGCAATATCCCTTGAAACTAGTTTGTCTCAAAAATAAAAATAACGTTTTTTAGTTGAGAAAAGTGTGTTCTTTTCAATGATGTAAAGAAAATTGAAATCCAAGATGACCCTTTTGAGATATTGCTCTTTGAATTTGAGACAAAATTGAGAAAAAAGAAATTTAACTGGAATTTCAATTCGCATAATTCAGCAATTATTTGAGCTATCGAGATGCCACTTGCACACCTTTCGGACGAACTATCAGGCTACAAACAAGGAAAGAATTAGCTTCAGAAACTCATTCTCTCAGCAGATACAAGCTGATAACGCATGATCAAAATTTACCAAAATACGATTTTTTACCAACTTTGGCAGCAAATTGCAAAAAATCTACGGTGTATGGAGCTTTTGTTACACAAGTAGGCTATTCTACCCTAAACAGTGATCAGAATCACCAAATTTGAGCCTGATAATCGTCTTAGGTCGCGAGCAATAAAAGCACAAACTTGACGATTTGGTCATTTTTTTCAAGACACGAAAAAGAGGCCTTTTTTTTCAATAATTTTTATTGGCTAAACCATAAGGCTTATAGAGCTATAATTTGGTATGGTTTCATGCAAGTCTTATATGTACATCCAAAAAAAAATTTCATCAAAATCGGAGGGGGTCGAGTGGGGATTTCCTCGAAATTTGGACACTTGACATGGAATGACCCAACGTTAAAAAAGCGCAAATACGCAGGGATATTGCAGACACGTGTTTCGGCGTTGAAAGGAACGCCTTTTTCAATGCAAAAAAAATGTGAGCTTATGAATGCACAGACGTCCGACATGTACTTTTGTCTTTCCCTCAAGGGAGGAGCGATAGCACCCATTTAGCCCAGTCATATAATGTACAAAAAAAAAAGCTAAAACCGCCAATCACGATGTAGTTCTGAATTCATAATATGCTGTTTGGGTTACTTAGGGTAGTGCAAATCTAAGTTTGCTGTTTTTTTTTTAAGTTGTGCTTGCCGCGAAACTCGCGAAAAACTGCGAAAATTTCCGATTTTTTTCAGTCTTTCCCTTATAACTCCTAAACTATGCGAATTTTGATTGGGCCCAATCGGACTAAGACCAGCCCTGATATCTAATATGACTGGACTAATCGCTTCTCCTTACGCGATGGATGGTGAATGGATGATGAAGTCCCGATCTTTTGAAAGTAAAATACACGCTTAGACTCCATAGTACAATGGTGACCAAAAATTCTAAAGCTCTGCGAATGACTTTGTTTACGATTGTACAAAGAAACTAGTTATAAAGCCTTAAGTGCCAAGTAAATGCCATCAATTTGCGCGTCTCAGTTCGTAATACGCGATTAAATATCATAAATTTGTCAGTACCACCAATTATTCTCTTCGCGTTGAGAGATTTTATTCTCACTTTGTTCAGTTTAATTTTACGGGACGCTATAAAAATCCTTACCTTAACCTTAGGAAAAATAAAATCCAAAAATACTCCAAGACCTTGTGAGACATACTCCCCGCCAACACCTGATATTTTGATCTCCCTTTCAGATTAAACAATGCGGAAAACACACAATAACGCAACAGGTTACTATTTTTAAAGCAATTACTTCTCGTGTGACTGCAAAATTCTAAGGCGCGAAAAAGAACAAGTCTATTTGACCCAATAATGGCGGCCCAACCAGTCTCCAAAACTCGAGGGTCAATTCCCTGGAATTTTCGTTTTCTTCGGCCTGGAATGCTGGCAGAAGAAAGTGTTCGCCATTTGTTTTTCCTTGTTGGCAGCGACGTGAGGTGGTTTCCCAAAGCGATAATTGATCGTTCTTTTATAGTGGCACAGTATGGGTATTAAGTGCGTTCAATCTCAAATTAGGATTGATGATTGTTAAAAATGCGAGAACAGTTTCAGTTTTATCCATTATCTCGGTTTTGGGATGATTCTTATTGTTGCGTTGTGTGTGTTTAAGGAATGAGAAAGTGTTTCTTGGGAGTCTAAGTGGAGTTTTTGTTCTTGTAAAGCGATGAACTGATTTCTTTTGTCCAAGTATAAATTACGTATTTCATCCAAAACAAAATTGGTTCATTTTATTTTTCTTCAGTTATTTTTCGGCTTTAGTATGGATGGGATATGCCACCGAGTGTTGAAAATCTTACAACACTTTTATTTTACACTGTAAGGAACCAAAGTAGAAATTTAATCCATTTAAAATATTTCAAAATTATAATTTAAAATATATTTCTTTGGAAATGTGCAAATATTAATTTGGTCAACTTAGTGTTAGAGTTAACTCAGCTGAATTTACTGATGTCCACCAAGATTCAGTTTAAATAGTACCCCTTAATGTAGTTGCTGAGCAGAACTGGTGTGTTTTGAACAAAAAGTACTAGTAAGGTAAGGGTTCAAGGTGGCCACGGTGGCACGATCGGTAAGGCGTCGGATTCGTAACCGGAGGGATCCGGGTTCGATCCCAGCCGATCAAAGAGCCACCATCTTGATTAATGGTGGTAATGGTGGCTGAGGGACGTTGAAAATGTCGTGGTCACAAAGTCCTCCAAGTGAAACGATACCTCTGGGGGTGCTGGGCCAAGGGCTTGCTCGACCGTTGGTTCTGGTTCAAAAATAACAGAGCGCCCTTCAGGGCCCTATCCCAGTTAAACCACGAGTTGTGGTAGGTACGGGGGCTCTGGAGTGTGTGATGTGAAGGGTTCAAGGTAATTGAAATTACTATACTCTGATTTGTTGTATCCTCATACAAAATGACAGGCCCGTCATTTAGGGGGAGCAGGGGGTCAATTGCCCCCTCCCTGACTTTGAGAAATCAATGTATTTACGTATAAGTGAGCGTGGGTTTTGATGTTTTCCGATGAAATTACATTGTGTTAGGACCTTTTGCCCCCCCCCCCCCCGGGAAAAACTTGAAATGATGTCCCTGCAAAATGAGTATAAAGTACGTACTGTTCCAAATTCGGATTGATGATGTTTTATGTGCGAGAACAGTTTCAGTTTTATCCATTACCTCTGTTTAAAACAATGATTCCTGAGGTTTTCTTTTCCTTTTTTTTTTTTTTACAAAAAAAAAAAAAGAAAAAATGCAGTAACCCCCATTAAAATTGGCGTAAGATAGTTAAAAGCAGAGAAAAAGTGGTGCAAAATTGCCTTGAATGCAGGGACGGATGGGCTGATGGGGGCGATCGCCTTTCCTTGTGGGACTCACCACTGGTAAATTTTCAATATTGAAGTTCAAAAAAGACATTTTTAGACTATCTTTGATGCTAGCAGAAAGGAGGTTTAGGGCTCTCCCCAAGATACGTTGCGCAATTGAAGTCCAAAACATACGAGGTCAACATTTGTTAACTAAAGATGTGTAGTAAAGGATATGAAGTAAAATCAATCGTCCCTCCCTTGCAACACTTTTAGATCCGCCCTTGCTTGAACGAGTGTAAAATTGTTCTCCTGAAATTACGATGCACTTTTGCGACAGAAACTAAAATGTTAATTAGTATTTACGAAGCAGAATACTATTTTTAAACCTTTTTCAGTTGGACTGCTAAAGCTTGACCTCGGAGAGGGCGGGTCACCTTGAAGTGGATACTATTTTTAAACCTTTTTCAGGCGGATTGCTAAACAGGCCCGTCATTTAGGGGGGGAGGTCAATTGCCCCCCCTGCTTTGAGAAGTCAATGTATTTACATATAAAGGGGCGTGGTTTTTGCTGTTTCCCGATGAAATTGCATTGTGTTTGCACCCTTTGCCCCCCCCCCCCTGGAAAAACGTGAAATGACGTCCCTTGAAGTGGCGGGTCACCTTGAAGTGGAAACGGACCACTTCATTTTTAATAGGTATACGCTGTAAAAAATAGATGTTGGTTTTACAGTATAATACAGCTAATTTTACAGTAGTAGACTGTAAAATTGCTAGTTTACTGTAATAAACTGTAAAATTGCAAGTTTACAGTGATAAATAGTAAAATCGCTTGTTTCACAGTTTATTACTGTGCATTTTACAGTTTTAAACTGGGACCTCCGCTGCCAGTATTATACTGTTGTTTTTACAGTATAATACAGCTATGGTAATATTGCTAATTTTAGAGTAATAAACTGTAAAATCGCTAGTTTTACTGTGATAAACTGTAAATTAGCTAGTCTTACAGTTTATCACTGCTTTCAGTTTTAACCGTTAGGAACCGGGCGGTTCACATGTTGTATCATAAGTCTTGTCTAGTTTAGAGGACGGGGTTGAAATTTTCACTCGAACCCTTCGGAGCCGGGGATTTTTTCAAGGTTTCATACGTCTGGTACGACAGTTTATACCTTCTCTTTTCAATGGAAAAGAAATCTGCGGTTAAACTGTCGTACTACCTGAGTCGAAAGAAAAATTTCTATATGAACAGCCCGGATCCAAAAGGTTAAACTGGAACCTCTGCTGCCAGTGTTATACAGTCGACGCTCGATATAACGACCTTCTCCGTCCTACAGAAAACGGTCTTTATAACGAGAGGTCGCTATAAGAGGTAGAACATAGAGTATATTGGGATACAGTTGGGGGTTTTCTCACCGGTCGTTATATTAGGATGGTCTTTATAACGTGCGGTCGTTATAACGAGCGTCGACTGTACTGTAAAAACAACAGCTTGTTTTCTGTAGTGTAGCATCAGAGAGATCACGCTTGCAGGACAGAATGTAATGAACTAAGTGAGAAATTTTTTCTCGCTGATCCTACCTATTTTGAAATGAATCGGTCTGTTACCGCTTCAAGGCCACGCTCCATCTCTGCGTGGTCAAGGTTTACGAAGCATTTTATAAATAAGAAACCAAAAGCTAAAACTGATTGAAAAGTGCGCTGCTACAAATACTTAAAATTTCTGCAATGTGCTCTTTGGAAAACTGAATTTTTCAATTTTCTCATGAAAAAATACTGCACATGAGGGTATTCAGCACGTTTGACCAAATTTGTTCCATAATCACGCACGTGTTAATATTGAACACGTGAATTTTGTGACATGTTTAATGTTGTTGCTTTTTTTTTTTTTTTTTTTTTGACTATTAAAATCCCACTGCTGCGCATTTTGATCTGAAAATGTTTTATTTCTGCTATTAATATCAAAGCGTTGTCAAAAAGGGATCCTGTGCCAATTAAGATCTGGTTGCCACACATATACTTTACACAACCAAAACAAGAGAAATCCATCTCAATGAAATATTAGTCTGGAAAGTCTTTTCCAGAAGTTTTTTATGAGCAGGAAAAAGAAACCCGCTAAAGCAGAAATACTTTCCAAAATAGGAATCATCTATAAATATCACTATGGTTTGAAAAAAATATTGAAAATCGTTTTTGGGTATTTGTGTCGAAAGTAGATAATTTTTAAAACTAATTAGTCTTTTCAGTAAAGAAAACCTGTTTGCTTTTAAAATAGAACAGTGTGATTGATTGTTTTAGGAACAGGGGAATAGTATTTTTAGCTTGTTAGTTTTCGATATCATATTAGATAAAAATTTAAGAAAGTTTTTTACTTTTGAAATTAATACACTTTTATCTGAAGTCTGATACTGAAGGCTTTTTTTTCCGCGAACAAATTGCAAGAAAGTTTTTGTAGTAGTTTGGTTCTGATACGGTAAAGGAAAGAACAGTAGAAAATGTATGTGTGAAAGGTTATTCAACACTTTCGTTGTATACTTTAGAACTTCATTTACCCATCCTCCTGTTTATCCGGACCTGTGGTTAATCCGGATCAAATTGACAACGTTTTCGAACAGTTTCATGCTCATTAAAATAGTAATTTCAAACTATGATACCTGAACTATAAGTGAATGGCTTAGATGCAAAACTCACATTATCCACTTTTGCTAACTTTCGGAAAATCGCAAAAAACTTTTTCACATTCATACCCTTCGTAAAACGCTTTGAATTTTTTTTAGTAATTAGGTAATTGCAACATAAACTGTTTAAACACCCTTAAAACCTCGCTCCAATAGCATTTTTTTGTAATTTAGCTTCAAAATTTGGAGAATGTGAGTTTTGACATGAAACGTGGTCAAATATGAGTTTTGCACCCAACACAAATGGATAATGTGAGTTTTGAACCGAAACTGTTTGATTTAAAAAAAAACAACTAGAACCAGGAAAAGAAGCTTTGTCATTTCTCTTTAGCTAAATATATTTTTTCAAAGACGATTTACAACATGATGCATTTTTTTTTAATTAAGCAATAATAATGAAGGCGGATAGTGTAAAAATTAAAAAAAAAGTGCCTTCTCATCAAACTGTTTTCCTAACAAATTCAGATAGGGTTTTACAAAACACACAAAAAATTAAACATTTAAATAGTTGACTTCTTCGGTTGGCTGACAAGTTGGGTCGTTTGGATCGCCTTCTTCGATGTCAGTATTCCCATCTATGATGCTTTTATAAAACAGCAACTCATCATTGTCTCTCCAATTGTCACCATAATGCTTCTTTAACAAGTTATTGACGTCCATCTTTTTAGCTTGTTTGACAGTTGGGGAGTTTGTTGGGGGGATAACAGAAGGTTTCATATATATATAACCCGCTTTCTTGGTTTTAATATGGGTTCATCTTCTGAAACGTCTGATTTGTATGTGTACTCTCCTCTAACAAGAACATTGTTCTGTTTGGTTTTGGTTATGATTATTCTCCTACAAGACGCAAGATGAAAGTGAAATAGGGCCGGCTTTTTGAAACATTTGTCTTTCTCATTTTTCCAGTCATAAACTTGGCAATCTTCACCAACTTTAACAACTTTGGCATGCTCATTAACAATGTTAGTGTACTTTTGGTTGAAAAATAACTTCTTTTTTTTCGGATAACTTTTTCTGTCAACCCAAAAACCCGATCTGAAGGCAAAAAAACTGTGACCCGTTATGGGAAAAGAAAACGTCCACATGTATGTAAATACATTGCTTTCTAAAAGTGAGGGAGGGGAGCAATTGACCCCCTGCCCCTCTAAATGACGGGCCTGCAGAAATTGTCCTGCACTTATAGATTTCTATAACACTATTGGACAGGAGTGGTTACTTGGTACAGAACAGTTTTGGTAAAGTTTAAACTAAATTCATATAAATATTTGGTCAAGTACCATAACTAACCTTGCTTTTTTAACTTTAGCTCGCTTCCAATGCTCAGGTGTCTTTTTTTTCTTTGTGGTTATTCCTGTGGAAGGCTGAACTAATTCGTCCATTATACTGAGTAGTAAAGTTACAACTGTGATATCAAAACTAAATAAAATCTAATCAAGCACCAAAATGAGAGTTCAGCGTAGAATGTTTGAATTCAATCCCATGCTGCACTAAAGCGCTCTCTGATTGGTGGACTGGAGAATGTGAGTTTTGCTCCAAGCAAGCTGTTGGATAGTGTGAGTTTTACATCCAAACGTGATTTTGAATATTTTTTATGCATTAAAATATTGGTTTTGATCCAAAACATTATTACAGCTCGATTGTCCTTTACAAGACGAACACGGTGATATGCATAACTCAAAATCGCAAAATTTGGAGAATGTGAGTTTTGCATCTAAGCCCTTCAAGTACGCCAAACATTCGCTTTTGATTTTGATTAAATATACAATTCTTCCATACACCTGGTAATAAATTATAGTAATAACAAACATCCTAAAACACTTTTGGAGCGTCAGTCTTACACCACTGCAGCTGAAATATAAATAATTAAGTACTTGCACGAAAGATCCTGTGCGATTGACCAACGTAAAATAAAGCAAAACGTATAGTCCAAGAACTAACAATGTCGGGCAAAGAATAATTTTAAGAAGTCTGTCTCTTTAATAGGGTAAGTGCTCCAGTAGTCGGCCAGTCTCCAGTTGTCGACCACAATGACATAAAACTCCTCATAAATAGTACATTTTTAATTCAAAATCAGATATGACGCATTCACACATTCATGTACCTATCATCAATCATCAACCAGTGGCAGTTAAGTTTCGGGTACTTTTTTTGAATTAGTAATGAGTCATTTCATTTTGAATGGTGTGCCCGTCATCCAAGATTGCGATTCTGCTTATTTTTCAGCTAAAATGATTCTATGGCCGACTACTGGAGCATTTACTAGTGTTGACAACAGCTTGGATTTTAACATATTTTTTTTTTAATTTCTGAAACAAGTAGGTGATTCACTATCAGAAAGGTTCATTCTAAAGTTTTATCTTGTTTTTGTTGTATATTGATAGCTGCAAGTTCTAGGTTCGCCAAGATCAACAAAAGATCTCTTAAATGGCCGACTACCTGGAGCACTTACCCTATTTTCCCCTATGATCTTCTAAGCAGCATGCCGGGTGTGTGGCAGCCGAGGGTGGTTGCGTTTTTTACTGCGCATCACACTTGTACTGGAAAAAAAAAGTGCTTTTTAAGTCATTTTTCGACAATTTCACGCCAAATCAATCACGCAAAAAAAGTTTTTGACTTCACCATTTCCGATTTTAACAAACATTGGTGTGAAGGATGCATATGACAACAAAAGTAATCCTGCAAAGTTTTAGATTTCTACTTCAAAAATTGAAAGGCTTGCTGCAAAATTTTTATTTCATTTCCCAAGCTTTAATGCGAACCAATTGAAATTTGAAGCTACCTGCTTTTTGCAACAAGCCCTTCAATTGTACAAAATACAGAGCTGCTAAAAAAACGAAAAAAAAAAATTTTTTTTACATGCACAACTTCTTTTCTAATTATAGTAGAATAAAATTATACTAGTACTAATTATAGTAGTATATAATTCAAAAACCATTGTGAATGCAAGAAATAGAGCTTTCTATTGATGTATTACATGACATACTTACGACAGATTTAAGTTTCTAATTGCCACAAAATGGTTAAAAAAAATCACTATATTTACCAGCAAAAATGTTATGCGTAGTAAAAACGCAACCTTAGAAGAGCATAAAGAAAGATATATTAAAGAGATAAACGTCTTAAAATTGTCACTCGAAAACGTTGCTAGCTCAAATATTTGAAGAAAATACAGCATATAGCTATTTTAAGGCTACAAAGGAATCTTACCAAATTGATCTCTCTCGGCTTGGCAAGTGGAATTTGGTGAGAAAATTGCTATTTTTTTTTAAAGTCTTAAATACAGAAACATGGAGCATAAGAATTCAAGGAAAAAACTGTACACATGAATGTAGTGACAAAATGCTTGTTTTTCCTGGGGAAAGATCTACAATTAAAAAAAATCACAAATTACACAGCAAAAAATACTGGAAAAGTGGGTGCTAGAATATTTTGATGCACTGTTTAGCAATTTTGTTTTTCAGTTTCAACAGCAAATCCAAATTTTATAGCTGGGGGACCTGGTTTCAGTTCCCTTTTTTGGAAATTGGGCTGGACTTTTAAATTCTGAAGAGATGTTGAAGATTTAATTAATTCTTAAGAGTTTATTTTCGCCTTCGGAGCGTGCCATGTTAGGCTGAATCGAACACATATTTTTTTTTTTTTATCTGTATCCAAGATGATACTTTTATGTTTGAAATGAAATGTTTCAAAATTTACGGATAAACTTGGATTTAAAAAAATGAAATACTTAAATAAAACTTGACGCAAATTATTTTCAATTTCAACACTAACTAAAAAAAATATGCTTGTTCCTTTTTTTTTAAATTCATGTTTTAGTCTTGGCATATTTTGGATTTAACAAATGTAGAATGAATCATTAATTTATAAAAATTTAATGTATTAATATTTTTGTTGAGTACTGAAAAAGAAAAATTTAGTCCCATAACTAAGGAAGTAGTTACGTTTTAACAACACGTTTAAATTCCGAATAAAAAAATTAGGAATAAGTACTTGAACTAAATTATTTTAAAGTATTATTTATAAGAATTTTCTTTTAATTTTTTCTATGCATTATTTTTCAATCAAGGGGAAAAAATAAATATTGCAATTTAATGTAAATAACATTGAGCATGATGTACAAGGACAAGCTGAAAAAAATTCATAAATGAAACCCAGTGAAAATGTATCCCATAGATTTGAATGCCGTCATGCTTAAATTGTATTCCAAATTTTGAAGATGAGAAGTCTCAAAACAGTGTGCCGAAATTAGTCAAATGTTCCTTGAAAGTGTGTTATCAGTTTAAAGCAAGTTACATAAAGTTACAAAAGTAATTTTTGAAAATAAACGCGCTTTTACAACAACGTTTCTTTTCTATGCTCTGAAATTTGATGAATATCAGAAATATTACTTCACTTCATTGCTGTAATTGCTTTGCAGCACGATCCATTATCGTTTGGAAGAATCTAAGCAAATATGGAACATCTATCAATCCGCCATGCTCCTTCCTTAATCAATGCTCCGTCCCTACAACACGGTTCTTCCTGCAAGGTCAATTACATTTCCCTTTTTTTCTTCTTTCTATATCAGTTACAGTTAAGATCATATTCTCAAAGAGAAAAATAATGACTGATGATGTCTTAAGGCATTATTTCATACATTAAGGAAAATGACTGCTTTGTGATGCCATTCAGAGTAAAGAAAAAACCTTATGAGTAATAAGCCCTCCGGTTACAGTTACGATTGTCAGGAAAGTTCTTTTCAAAAAAATCATTACCAATCATAGCAATGAAACTGATCAAAGTGTAGAAATTTTAGTTGCTAGAATTTTAGAATAATCTTTTGTATATTTTCTTTCAATTGAAGTAAAAAGAAAATGTGAAATAAAAAGAGGTCGTTCTTGTGGTATTGTCGAAGAAAGCAAGCATCTTCAAAAAGCATTCTATATAAAAACAGACCGCTGTGCAACCAACCACACCTATATTACTAAAAAAAGAATCCAGTTTTTATGCTCTTATAAAGCAGTATAATTACGCTCTTAAAGGTTTTTTGACGCTTGTAATAACCATCAATTTGTAACATTTTCTTCCTCATCATATTTAATGCAACAATGGAATTGATGTGGCTTGCATAGAAATTAGAGCATTTGACTGCATGATTAACGGGTTTAGATCTGTAACCTGTGAGACAACTTCAATATTTGTTAATTTCTTAGCATAATATGAAAACTATAAAATTTGTGAGTGTATATTTAGGTTAGTCATATGGAATTATAACTTGGAATTAAATATTTTCTTTTAAAATTCCCTATCGTTCTAAATTACTTCATTTCAAATGCTCAAGGCAAAATATTTACGTTAAACATTTTTATTTAAAACTCGCTATTTTAGTTAAATATCTTGGTTTAAAACTCTCGAGATAATAACTTTGCATTAAATGCCCTTGTTTTAAATTCGCTAGTTTGATAATTACTTTTTTTCCACTGCTCGATATTGGAGATTCGCAATAAATATCTTAATTTGAAATTTGCTTTTTTATTAAATATATGTACTATCGTTTAAAATTAGCGAGATATAACATTTTTGTTTAAAATTCGCTATTGTACAAAATACTTTTCTTTTGAATTCTCTAGATCAGAGATTTGCATTAAAATTTTTTGTTCAAAGTTTGATATTTGATTAAATATCTTCGTATAAAATTATCGAAATTATAACTTAGCATTACAGGCTTTCATTTTAAATTTGCTAAATACCTTTAGTTGAAATTTTCGTGGTTAAAGATTTGCATTAAATATATTTGTTTAGAACTGGATATTTTATTAAATACCTTCGCTCAAAATTATCAAGATTATACCCTTGTTATAAATCTTTTGTTAAAAATTCGTTATTTTAATAAATACTCTCGTTTAAAATTCTTGCATAAATCTTTTCTGTTAAAACGCGTTATTTTACTAGTTTAAAATTTCGAATATGCGAAATGATAATTTTGTTTGAAATTTGTCATTTCATTAAATTACGTTCTTTTCAAATTCGTGGTTTTATAAATTTGTATTAAATCCATGGTCACATCACGTGATGCGCATCATGTGATGGTCATCTTATAAAATGTATAGCGCAAAAAATAAACACACTAGCAATTACGATTTCATGAAATAGAATCACTTTTACGAAGTACAATTTAGCATGATGTACAATCAGATATGTGGTACTGGATCCGAAAACGTTTGGGAAACGCTGGTTTCTCAGGTATTAGACTAACTACGGTTTTTGACGAATCAATCTTCAAGGGTCCTTTGAGTTCGTTCCAACACGGTTCGACGGCAATATCAAATTTCTGTAAAACGAAACTGAGCCACGCAATTTACAGGTCAAACCGTACTACAACAAGATCCTCGAACACTTCAAAAACTTATTTATGGAATGTTTAATTTTTCGAATCTATAAACAATCAGTTCTTCTCAATTTCTGACAGTTAACAAGGTTGGTGCAAGCATGAATCATCTTCTAAAATAATACTTTTCATCCTGCTTCAATTTCAAGTCCTTGCAGCGCTTTAGGATAGCATTGAACTGCTGATTTAATGCAGGAAGGAGACTAACATAAACGGAAGTCCCATTCTGAGGATCTACGATGTACTTTTTTGCATATAAATAGGTGCTTTTGTTTCTACACGAGAGTTCTGCGTTTGTCTTCCATGCTAATGGAAGAGAGCTTTGTTCCTGGCTAGGTCAAGGTCCCGGAGGATTGGAACTCTAAGCGTATTTTTGACAGGAAAAAGCAAAAAAGAACATTGTTGAAGAAAATATTCAAAGATTAACAAATTTCTCGTGTAGTGTTCTGTTCTTCAAGTCCGGTAGGACTCCCATTATCCGAGCTCCAACTATCCGAATCGCTTTTAGAATTTTAGAAAAACAAAACATTCCAAGAAGGGTGGACTAACCTGTTTTCCCCCAATAGATGTAAACAGTTCGCGTATTTTTTGTGTATATAAGGTAGATTGGAGGGAAGACGCCGTATTCTGGAAGATGCCGTATCAAGCGTCAAGCACCACAAGCATCAAGAAAATCAGCTAACCAGTTAGAACAAAAGACCATGCACATTGGGAGTGTACACAAATTGGTTTTGATTTACCGCAGGTCTTAGGGGTATGTTTATAATGTTTTGTCATTTTCACGACTCTCAAGAGTATCCGAAATAGTGTTAAAGGGCTATGGCACCGTATTTTCGTTTGGGGAAGATTCCTTAGCTTTTCGATACGCCCTGCAGAAGAAAATGATCCCACTCGAAACATAGATGGAGAAAACTATACCGAACCGTCGGAAAAAATGGGATTCGATAAAATACTGTTACAAATCTTGTAAATAGTTGTTGTTTTTCCTTCTTGCATCATTTTCATTAGTTTTGGTTTTATCTGGCGACATGTTGCAAAAATATCTGAAGGTATCACTTTTATCACTTGTATAACCGGCCCTGTAACACTTGTAGTTTTTACACTTGCCCTAACTTTAATAAGCATGAAGACATTTTTCGCTCGGAGTGGTTTTTCTTTTTTTTTTTATTGCTAGAACTTTCTGAATGGATTATGGAAGTTATGAATGAACAAAATACTCCAGATTTTGCTAGAATGTTATCGAGAATTCGTTTCGTGTATAAATAGCTGGCCTTGAACACAGTCAGTTAGTTCTTTTCAGATTTGATTTCTGGAGACGCGTTTTCATTCGCTTGGGCGAATGGTTGTTTTGCTTTTGTAATTGCTTAATTACTGTTCACGTTAGATGCGTGGTGCTGAGTTACTGTTGAGAGTACAGTGTACTGTTTGCTACCTAATTGCTGGATGTTTAGCAATTGTTTCCTGCTCCTATTGTAAATAGTGTACATACTTGTAAATAAATTTATAGTTACTTCCTCAAGATTGGAATGCACATTTAAAGAAAGTTGAAGGTGCTACGAACTCGTTACAATACATTGTATGCAGCAGGTAGCGCAAAAGCATTTTGTACAGCATCTTCCCCATACGGCAGTTTGCATTACGGCATCTTTACCAACGGTATGCGGAAGATATAGAAATGGAAGGGTTTTGTAATAATTAATTTTCTGTAGTAAAAAAATGTTTTCCAATGTGAAACCTATTTCTTTATCAATCACAAAAGTCCATATTTGGATTTTTAAAAATAAAGCCAAAACGTTATTTTATAAATAAAATAAGGTTAAAAATTACGGCATCTTCCTCCCAATGTTTCTGAATGGAAGTTGACTTTCTGAAGCAAATGTGAAGATGCCTTTCTATGACGCACGTGTTTAAGATGGACGTAGCCCAAGGACAATTCCGACTAAATAGGGTGCTATATTTAAAGTAAATTACTAGTCAGTGATAACTAGGCACTCAGTGCTAAAAAAGAGTGTTTAAGTTAGTTAGATTCTTTCTGAATAAATTTGTCAAAAAATCCAACTGATAAGTAGTTTATTAAGTAATGCTTGGAATCTGCAGTTTAAACTTCCAACCCCTCTCCCCCTCTCCCAAAGTAGGGGAATGTGGGGCAAAGTAAAATAGTTAAGTTTACTCACCTACTTCAAAAGGAACAAATGGAATTTTGTTCTAAAAATTGTTTTATATAGAAGGAAAATGTATTTTGTAACACAACTTTCGTTGAAATATTATTTTTCATCTGTGACAGGTAATTGGTACTTTGAAAAAATGTGGAAAATTTACACCTCAAAAAATCATGGGGCAAAGTTAAAAACAAAAGATTTTTGTTATGAAAAATTTTCTATGCGACGATTAACAGTAATTTTCATCAAATGAGTGCGTAAATAAACGACAAAAATAATTGTTAATGAAAAATAAAGGACAGGTCTTTTGTACTTTGAAAAAAATGTGGAAAATTTACACCTCAAAAAATCATGGGGCAAAGTTAAAAACAAAAGATTTTTGCTGTGAAAATTTTTCTATGCGACGATTAACAGTCATTTTCATCAAATGAGTGCGTAAATAAACGACAAAAATAATTGTTAATGAAAATAAACGAATGAGCAAACAAATGAATAAAAGATTTAATTAACATTTGAGAAAAAATAAATAAGTGAATAAAATAGAGAATGAATAAGAAAATGCGTTAATGAATGAGAAAATTAGTAAATAATTAAGCAAAAGAATGTAAATGAATTAGTTCATGAAGAAATATGTACGTGATTTAAAAAAAATAATGCACAAGTAAACGAAATGAGCTATTTCATTTTGCCCCGCGTGCACTTTACAAATTACATTGAACATTTAAAATTAAAAAATGCCTAATATAAACCAAATATGGACGGCACTGGACATCAGTAGGTCTCAATTAATAGTTTAAATGATAATTACAAAAATTTTATCCTTTTATAATAACAAAAAATAGTTTTGAAAAACCACGAATATTACAAGAAAAGTATCAAATTTTGAAAATGGCTTGCATAATTTTTTTCGTTGATCTTTGGAGCTACTTATTTTTTGACAGGAATCTAATTTCTTGTCCAGGAACTTAGTTAAAATATTGCTAGATAGGTGGCTCTGCAAACTGTGAAAATATTTTACCATTTCACTTTTCCCCGCTATTTCACTTTGCCCCACATTCCCCTACTTCTTTTTGAAAGTTAACGTATCTGCGGTTAACGTAACTGGAATAATCTAATCCTAAAAGACTTCGCTTCAAAGTTCGTTTTTTTTTTCTTAAAAGCTATTTTCCTTCAAAAAAAGTTTTTTTTTTTGCAGTAAATGAGAAATTTTTGACGATGTTTCTGATTTTATCAAATGTGATTTAGGCAGGGATTCAAGTGAAACAGCATTGCGATCGCTTCGAATTGCTATCGCTACTGGAAATGAATTACATTATCATCAACTTAACTTGGCATGACGTCACTACTGGCGGAGCCAATAAGAGCTCACAAGCACTCGGCGATCTCCTCTTATTCGCCAAGTAGGCTGTGACGTTTTATCTAGCTCGTTTTTCATAGGCAAACGTCACGCTGACGTCACGATGTTTTTATCAAGAAACGTTCTAATGTAATTCATTTCCAGTCGCGATTGTAATTTGCGATTGCCTGTTTCACTTGAATCCCTGCCTTAATATCACGCAGTGAGTGACCGCCCCTAAGCCAGGGCAAAAGTCAGAAACATACAACACACCATCACCAACTCGTTTATTCCTTCCATGGACTGCAGTCTCGTGCTTTTTAGCACTCGTCAGCATGGAACAGGAAGTAAACGAGATGGATTCAAAAATCCTCTTAAAAAAGCAAGGACAGTTAAAAAACTGGTACTTTCTATTAAATGCTGACGGGTGCTAAGAAGTTCGAAACTGCAGTCCATTGATGGAATAAACGAATTGGTGGTGTATTGTATGTTTCTGGTTTAGCCCAGGCTTAGGGGCGGTAACCTACTGCATTATACCTGAGCTCTGTCTTAAAATTTACGAGTTGTACCGTACCAATGTGCGGTCGCTCGCTGGTGATCTAACTTCACATTAACTACCAGTTTTTTTTTTTTTTTTAGCTCTCTTTGCTTTTATAAGAGGATTTTTGCCTCCAGCTCGTTTACATCCTATTTCATGCTGACGAGTGCTAAAAAGCACGAAACTCTAGTCCATGGATGGAATAAACGAGTTGGTGATGTATTGTGTGGTTTAACATGTTTTTAAAGTAAATACAGTCGAACCCGCTTAATGGAATAGCCATTTTGCCACGAAAAAGCATTCTAATAAGCGGGACATTCCATTATCCGGGATGAAAACAATGCATTTCAATGGTTTGGTACATTGAAAACTTATTACATTAAGCGGGATATTACTTTAAGCGATATTCTAATAAGCGGGCTCGACTGTAATAATAAGTAAATTAATTAAGTAACAAATTTTTCTTTTCTTTTCTTTTTTTTTTTTCTTCAAAAAAATTCAATAGTCATTTTTGGCGTTTCTTTCAGAGTTGACTTTATTACGGACCCCTTATACATAATATACTATTTTTCGTTTCACTGTTGCCAAGCAATTTATAAAATTAAACTAGCTGCCAGGGTAGCAAGATTAGCTTCCTGCGGCATGTTGATGCATAACGTCCCCCCTCTCTAACTTTTACCTCATTCTGAAGTTTTATTATTTGATGTAATTTAATGTTCATTCGATTTCAAGACATACCATGCACGTGGCCCGGCGTTGCACGGGCACTTCGTGCCTTGAAAGTAGTGAGGAAAATTTCAAGAAACTACTCCCCGCCAAGGCGGCTCGCTAAGAGGCGCCTTCGCGCCTTTTCTTTTTTCCTGCATCAAAAAATCATTCGAATTATTGAGATGTTGCACGTGCACTTCGTGCCTTCAAGATGGTGAGGAAAGTTTCAGTAAGTTCAGCTCGCTCAAAGGAAAGAAGCAGACATAGATACTCAGGTTTAAATATAAGTAGATGGCTTTTCAACTAATTTATAGTTCAGAAAATTACAAGTAGCTAAGGCCCCTATATAGACGAGCCGGCGCATCAAGATTAAGTTTCACCACTTTGGATCCAGCGCGTGTTTGTGTGTTTGAGTGGTTGTCTTTACTGGCCAGTAATCGCGTTTTGGTAATTTTTCACTGTGTGCAATAACAGCGACACGTGGATTTGGCAAAGCTTAGCAATATGCCAAAACTTTTTTCTGGTAACCCAACTCCACAAAAATGAAAATTTAAAAGTAAAAGTTAAGGAATTGGATCCAAAGTGGTGAAACTTAATCTTGATGCGTCGGCCTGTCTATATAGCGGCTCTACAAGTAGCTAGCGATAAAAAAACAACGTACGTGACCCGCTAATGAGTTTCATATTTGATTTAGTTAAGCCTTCATTCAAAATTCTCATTATCATTGTTATTACTGTTTCATAGCAACCACGTTTTGCAACAATGGATTTCATATTTAATCATTTAGGCCTAATCGCTTTAAATTTGACTACTTATTAATTGACATCTTCGTTAATTAAAATCGTATAATAATACAAATTAAAACTAATGAAGCCTGAAAAATTACCTATCTATCGGTACCTGGTTCAACTTTCAGTTCATTGGCGTTCAGGAGAAAGAAGCGTGACATAGATAGATAGTTAGAAAGAAAGATACTCAGTTTTTAATATAAGTAGATTTTCCCGCAGATTTTTTTATCTTATTTTCTATAAGTTACTTGATTAATCTACAAATATTAGAGCCAACTGAACCGTAATTAAGTGAGAGATCAGAACATTAGGTCGCCCTTAATTGGAACACTTGTAAGGGACCGGTAATTATAATGGGGGATTTCAATTTTCCGGGCATTGATTGGAATAATTCTTACCCCAATAATAGTAGAGAAGAGGAATTTCTAAAAGTAATTGGTGACTGTTTTTTAGATCAAGTTGTTTCTGAGGGAACACGGCAGGATACTGTTTTGGATCTTGTTTTCTGCAATGTTGAAGGCTCTGTACAGGCATTATGTGTAGGGGAGCATATTGGGGATAGTGACCACAACAGCATTAGGTTTGGGATTAAGTTTGATATGCACAAAGACAAAAATTTTAGGTTTGTACCTAATTTCAGAAATACTGATTTTGCCGCACTCAGGCAGAGTTTGAAAGCGGTTTTTTCATCAGGTTTGGACAATAGCGATGTAAATTTGCAGTGGACAGAGTTTAAGGAAAAACTAGCAAAAACAGTTGGAGATTTTGTTCCTTTTAGGAGAAAAGGGGTAAACACAAAAATTTGGCCCATGTGGTTCACTAGGGAAACTAAGGATGCTCTAAATCGTAAGCAAGCTTCTTTTCGTCGATTAAAAGAAACTGGTCACAGCGCAGACAGGCTACAGTATTGTGAGGCTAGGCGTAGTTTTAAGTATTTGGTACGGTTTCAGAAAAGAGAATTGGAACAAAAGCTGGCAGATAATATTGACAGGAATCCAAAGGAGTTTTTTGCATACGCAAATTCTGGGAAAGTTCGAAATAGTCAAATTGGGCCACTAGTAGATGAGCATGGAAATTTAATTCAGAATGATGGTGATATAGCAAATGTTCTAAATGACTTTTTTTCCAGTGTTTTTAACGATAACTGTATCTCAACAGTTGACACAAGCAAGACACAAGCTACTACACAGCTTGAGGACTTCGTATTTTCCAGGGAGGACGTTTTACTTTATTTGAAAAAAATTAAAACCACAAAAGCTCCGGGACCAGATAATATTTATCCAAAAATTCTAGTAGAATGTGCAGAGGAATTAGTTGACGCTATAGTTAATATATTCAATGCTTCGTATAACTCAGGGATAGTGCCAGAGGACTGGAAACTAGCTAACATTACACCACTCTTCAAGAAAGGGTCTAGAGGTAATGCAGGAAATTATAGGCCTGTGAGTCTGACTTCAGTGGTATGTAAAATTTTTGAAACATTGATCAAAATTAAGATTATGAATTTCTTAGAAAATAATGGGCTGTTGAGTAGTTTGCAGTATGGTTTCAGAAAAGGTAAATCGTGTGCTACTAATTTATTACATTTCTACGACAAGGTTACCTTGGCTTTAGATAGCAAAAAATGCGTAGATGTTGTTTACATAGATTTTCAAAAAGCTTTCGATAAGGTACCGCATGTAGCACTACTCAGCAAATTAGCTGGTATAGGGGTAGGAGGTAAAATTCTAGTTTGGGTTAGGAATTGGCTGACAGGAAGGAAACAAAGAGTAGTTGTTAGGGGTAACTATTCTAAATGGAGTGAAGTTTTAAGTGGGGTTCCCCAAGGATCAGTTTTAGGTCCCCTTTTGTTTATTATTTTTATGAATGACATTCATGAAAATGTTTCTGGAAACATGAATTGTTTTGCCGATGATGTCAAACTTATGGGGGTTGTAGAAAATGACGAACAAATAAATCAGCTGCAACAGGATTTGGATCATATTACTAAATGGGCAGACAAGTGGGGTATGGCAGTTAATGTTGGGAAATGTCAAGTGCTGCATTTCGGTCATGGAAATAAGCATACAAGCTATTATTTACAGGGTTCAGTCATTAGTAGGGCAGATAATGTTATGGATCTAGGTGTCTTAATAAATCAGGACTTCAAGTCCAGTCAACAGTGCAGCATAGCTAGTAACAAAGCCAATAGGATGCTTGGGTTTATTAATAGATCTATTTCAAACAAATCTAAGAAGGTTCTTCTGCCTCTATATAGAAGTTTGGTAAGACCTCATTTGGAGTATGCTGTTCAGTTTTGGTCTCCTTATCTGAAGAAAGACATTAATTTATTGGAAAGGGTACAAAGGAGGGCTACAAGGTTAGTGAATGGACTTTCTAATTTAGACTATGATTCCAGACTTAGAATGCTTAATATGTATAGTCTTGAGCAACGGAGAACCAGAGGGGACATGATTCAGTTATTTAAATTTATTAAAATGAATGATGTTGCAGGGTTGGATTTTTGCAAGGAAAGCAGGACAAGGGGTCATTGTTTTAAGCTGTTTAAACCTCAGGCGAACCTGGAAATTCGAAAAAATTACTATTTTAGCAGGGTAGTGGGAACTTGGAACAGCTTACCGGAAGAGGCGGTAAAGAGCAATGGAGTAGATGGCTTTAAGAGGGCCATTGATCTTCATTGGGGTCTTTAATTTGACTAGGACCAGCCAAGTTGGGCCCTGAGCCTGCTGCTGGTCGCCACATTTGTATTTGTATTTGTATTTGTATAATTGTGAGGAAGCTTTAGGATGCCCACTAGGGTGGAGCGAAACAAATGAATTTTTGATTTTCGTAAACGGGTACCTTTCATTTACTGTGAATGAGGATAAGTAACAATTCTGTAAAATATTTCACTTTTGCGACGTTATCTTTAGTCTGCGCATTTGGCCTAAAGTTTTGAAAATTTTGATTTTTTTTTTTAGATTTTTCAAATTTTTTTAAAAAATATTGCAAATGATAAAACTAGTGACGGGTGGTTATTAAATGGAAGAAAAAGGTTTGAAATATACAAGAAATTTTTTTAAACCATTTTAGATTATGATTACAGTCTGCGCATTAGGCCCAAAGTTCAAATTTTCAGAAATTTCCGATATTTTCAATATTGAGCAAAAACTTTATAATTCAATATTTCCCCTCAATAATTACTTAAAGTGCCTTCGAAACATTTTCTTAATCATTTTGTTGTTTTTTTGAACTACTCAACTCTTTGCTTGCTCATTGAAATTACCCAGGACTCACCACGAGGAAGTGGCAGCACTTTGGATGCCACCCGAGCTCCCCTTGCTTCCAACCAATGAGAGCACACATTTACATTTCTTAGACAAGTCAGGAACAATAAATTGTTTCTTTGAGTAGGATATTGTTTGCATTGGTTTTGATGGATGCACTACAAAGACAGGAAAATACAAAGGTGTAATACGGAAACTGGAAGAAAAACTTGGTAGACCTCTGTAATGGGACATTTGCCAATTTCATTTGAATGAACTTAATTTGCTGCATTTTCTGCAAAAGCCAGATGGACCTACCAGTGGACCAAAGTGGTTTTTGGGCCTGTTGGATGAAGCTAAACAACATATTATACTTTCAAATCAGTTCAATATGAACCTATAAAATTTGTCATTGATCAGATTGATTTTTACAATAAAAATGATTCTAGTTAGTTCATAAGAGAAAGCATATAAAGAAACTTGTTTTAAAAGACTAGAAAACAAACATGCAAACAAGTGAGAACACTTCAGATCCCAAAAATAGATGAAAATCTATTTTTAACCGACTTCAACAAAGGAGGAGGTTATACAATTCGTCGGAGAAATTTTTTTTTTCGGTATGTTTCAAGATAACTCGAAGACGCCTGGACCGATTTCAAAAATTCTTTTTTTGTTAGAAAGGTCTTTCTTTCCGATTGGTCCCATCCTCTCGTGGTCCGGGTTCGATAACGGGAACCTGCAGAAATCTTTCGAAAAAGAAATTGGGATCACAGTAATCGTAATAATGACCATTTTGAACGCCAGGCTTCTCTGGATTGCATAATGAAACTCCTTTCTATGGTCTTTTTGAAAATTTTAAACCGAGTATCTTTCTATGTCCTGCTTTTTTCTCCTGAACTCCAATGAACTGAAAGTCGTACCAGGTACTGATTGATTCGTAATATTTCAGGTTTTGTTAGTCTTAATTTACATAAGGTTTGATAAAGGAATTCTGAAGAAAATGAGGAAAATCTCCAAATTTTTGCTCAAATTTAAAGCGATTTGTCCTAAATGATTAAATATGAAATCTATTGTTACAGAACGTGATTAATATGAAACAGTTATTATAATGATCATGAAAATTGTGAATGAAGGCTTAACTGAATCAAACATAAAACTCATTAGCGGGCCACCTATGTAATACGTCGTGAAATTTTATGAACTGCGAGAATCTAGTGTTGTTTTGAAACATAAATTAGTTGAAATAGAGCCGTTGAAATAGGGCCTTAAGTTGAAAAGCTGTTAATATTTAGCCTTTAATTAAACTAGTACACAAATAGAATAACAAGGATTATTTTTTAGTGTCAATCGTTTAAAATTTTAGACGCGTTGATACTTTCTTTTTTTTTTTCTTACATAGTTTATTTTATGAAGCATTTACTTAAGAAAATTAGGTGAAGTTTTGCAATGGAAATATTACCTTATTTCATATGTACATTTGCACTAAAAAGATTAAAATAAAAATATTTTTGAAAAAAAAATTGAACCGACTTCGGAACTTCACTCAGAAAATGCTCTAAAAAGTAAAAAATAATTTTATTCTTTGAACTCCATCGATACTACATTTAAACATAAGTTTTGAAGTCGGCGCAAAAACTATAGGTAAAATGATGTTTACTATATTTTGCCAACATTTTCAGAGAAATAATTGAAAATTGAGAGCTGAATATTTGTATATGTATTTTTCAATGAATGCGAATGCGAGGATTCATTTAAATTTATATTTATAGTTTCGAATGATTCTATTTGGCTTTTTTTGCGCCGACTTCAAAACTTATTTTTAAATGTAGTATCGATGGAGTTCAAAGAATAAAATTATTTTTTACTTTTTAGAGCATTTTCTGAGTGAAGTTCCGAAGTCGGTTCAATTTTTTTTCAAAAATATTTTTATTATGCATTACATACATAAATTAAAAATCAGTGTACATCGATATGATTTCTTGTCATGATGTGGAAATTACAAAGCCACCTTTTACAGGTAATTTAACGCAATATTTACAAAGATTATGGGAGTTGAGAATTTAAATATGATTTCTAAATGCGCTCTTTTTAAACTGCCATTCAAGACTCAGTCAGTTGAAAGAGCTGTCAAATAGGTCACAAGCTCTTCAAAATTGGTATATAATCATAGGAAAAGAAAAAGTTTAGTAAAAACCAGGATATCTGACACAAATATTTGACCAATTTACGACACAAAGGAACAATTTAACTGTGAAAGAGTATCTAAGAAATGTAAATGAGTGCTCGCATTGGTTGGAAGGAAGGGTTCACGTGTAGGACTAGAAGTGCGTTCATCTCCTCGTGGTGAGTCCTGGGTAGTTCACACGAGCTAGCGAAGAGTTTATGGGTTCAAAGTAATAACAAAATGAATAAAAACAGGTTTGAAGACACTTCAAGCGAATATTGAGAAGAAATACTGAGTTAAAAAATGTTGAAAATATCAGAAATTTTGGGAAATTTGATGAACTTTGAGCGTAATGCACGAACTGAAATCATATTCTAAAATGGTTTTAAAAAATTCCTTGTATATTTCAAACCTTTTCTTCCATTTAATAACCACCCGTCACTAGTTTTATCATTTGCAATATTTTTTAAAAAAATTTGAAAAATCTAAACAAAATCAAAATTTTCAAAACTTTAGGCCAAATGCGCAGACTAAAGATGACGTCGCAAAAGTGAAATATTTTACAGAATTGTTACTTATCCTGATTCACAGTAAATGAAAGGTACCCATTTATGAAAATCAAAAATTCATTTTTTTCGCTCCACCCTAATGCCCACATTAGATTTTTTTTTAGAAAAATTAAAAAACCAGCTGTTGTAGATAGGTCCCTCAACGTCATTTAAATACAATGAAAACAGCAGCATTATGGGTTTTTTTTTCATTAATTTGTTATATAAACAAGCCTCTTGCTCATGCTAAGCCCAAAGCTGATTTTCGAAAATTCTGGAATTTTATCGTTTCGAAGAGCCGCTTTCTTCCACTCCAGGTCACGGCCTATGATGTTATTCTAAATCATCTCGAAATCAAGAGTAAATAAATCCCCCATGCCTAAAACTTCCCATCAAATTTACTATTATCGTGTCCGATTGGGAAACGCAATTTTATATATACACACACATTTGTTGCAACGAAGAAAAGAAAGAAGGTGAATTATTTGTTGCTAATTAACCCTAGGAGAAGAATAAAATTTGGGGAGAGAGCTTTTTTTTCTGTTCGAGCTGAAGACATAAAAATCTTTCTTATTTCTGGTTGTTAAAAGCAGTGAGGCGTATCTGTTTCAACAATGTTAACCGGATTCATTTTTATGCACTTTTCCTACTTCTTGTGGAAATTGCTCCGAGATGAATAAGTTGGGCTACTTTCCATTTAGCAGGGAGCCCTTTTAACGTAAAAGGTAAAGGTTTACAGGATTGGAGTAAAATATTCAGCGCACGCTGGCAGATAATATATATATTTCTGGGTTTTCTCTCTCTCTCTGTTCTTTATTTCAGGAGATTTGGAGATAAATTCAAACACTTGGGCTGTTTTTACATCGTATTTAGGTTGTTCAGATTTTAGAGAAAAAATTTCACTTGAACTATCGCTTATTCAAATTAATTCTTTCAACGTTTAAATGTTTGAAAATATTAATGAAGAGCGTGAATCCCAACACTGAAACTGTTTTGAACCGCATATTTTGGCTACTCTGTTAGAAAGACAAAAAGTTCACTTCAATTATCCACTATTCAATTTAATTCTTTCAAGGTTTAAATGTTTGAAAATATTAATGAAGGGCTAATCCATGGTTACGGTCGTTACATTCACACAACTTCAGCTGCTCATATTTTATTCACAAATGCAGTTAAAGTTCTAATGAAAACAGGGAATGATAAAGCTCCCCCCCAACATGATTATCACCAAGCGTTAGTTTGAAATTATTAGTGGAAGTTGTAGAAAAATCTCGAAAATGTGTGGTTACGGTCGTTACAAAAAAAAAAAAGACATGGTTTTTTGAGTGCTATGAAACACTGCCACTTTTCTGTGAATCTATTGCACGTATGATCTTCTGGATTTTTATAATAATTGCTCAATAAATAAGGCATGATATCATACAAAGAACTTAGCTTTTTTGTTGAAAAATAAATTTTTATGAATTTTTGATTGCGGTTACGGTCGTTACAAAAGCGGTTACGGTCGTTACACGTCTGACTATTTTCAATATATATGTTGCTAAAAATGAGTAAACGGCTATTTTAATTCATTTTTCCGCCATATATAAAGTCAAATAATGGACATATGAGCAGAAAGGTTCTCCAGTTAGTTCATTTGATTAGATATAATCTTCAATTGATTACTATAGACTTTGGAAGCTTTCAAATCCCTTGAGCTACGTTTTTCCATGAAACTTCACCAGAATACCCACACCTCCCAGTCTCTCTTCAGATATTTTAGCTCCACTAAATCCTCATAATCATCTGTGACTTGAGCTCTGTATTTCTTCAGTACTTTGCTTAGAAAAATTTCTACAAATTCGCTTATTACGTAAATGGTATTGATTGTACCGGGCACCTTATTGCTTCAACTACAAGTGTTCGCTTCATTAAACATTTTAAAAATACTCACACATTAAGATTTTTTTCTGCATAAATCATTTGCCCTCGTCCGCCCGTTATCGAGATATAAGATTTTAAAGATTAAATTTAAGTGAAGCTCCAAATTTAAAGGCTTCTGGGGAAATAGAAGGCCGACTATTTCACCATCTGCATGTGATAGGACATCTATCTGCAAAGCATGCGAAAGATGTCTCCCATCATTACCTAAAACTCACTAAATTTGCTGACTTTATTAAAATTTCGGCAGACTTTAGGACTTTATAATTCGAAAACGAGGAGGTGAGGGCAAATAATTTATAAATCCAAATAAATGTTTTACTACAATATTTCAAATGCAAATAACTTAATTTTTTTCATTGTTTCACTTTTGTATGGTTTCCTGGTGAACATCGAATGACCCCTGAGTCAAATTTGTCTAAAAACTAACGTAAACAGTATTTACAGGAGCTCCTTTATAGGAGCTATTCCACTCTATAAGATAAGAATACCCCCAAAGAACTTTCAGATGCATCGGTGGACTTATGTACTAAATTTGGCAAAAATCCGACGTGAACTGTGAATTTAGACCTAAAACATGTAACACCCGTAACCAACATAGCACAAAAACAAAAAGGTTTTTTGAATAAATTATTAGTGCATGTTTTTAGAATAAATGAGTACACTATAAAACCTAAATGGCAAACTTCTACCTCAAATAGTTATTGTTACAGAATAACAAATACTTGTTTTCGGTTACGGTCGTTACAAAGATTCTAGATAATTTTGCCTGCCTGTAATTAAAAACTAATACAACCTACAAAGAAATTGATTGCTGGAAAAGGTCAAAGGGGGTGCTTACTAAAGCACTATAATTCGTTATCTTCCAAATTGAACCCGGTGTGACCAGGGTCTAGGCTGGAAACTTGATAATTTTTAACTTAAAAAACGGGTTAAAAACAGTAACTTTAGAACGTTGAAACCATGTTTACAGTAAAAACTAGAACATTTTACACTTTGAATTAGAAAAGTATGCTTTCTTGTGAATAAAATGACATATAACATGCTATTATTAAGTGAGTTTCACATTTTGATGTCTATGTCGGGTCATTCCATTTTAAATCAACAAATGGGGTGCGCATCACCATTTTTGATTTTGATGAAAATTTGCATGTGTATTCCTTTTACTTCCCAGAGCACAAAATAGTGTTCATTTTATTTTTAAAAAATTTACCCTTTGATATATAGGCCCTTTTTGTTGTTGGCAACAGCGAAAATCGGGCGTTTTGATGCTTTGTCTTATGAACTATAACTTTTTTTCTATCAAAGATTTTGAGCTCAACTATAGCTCATTGGAAAGCTAAGAAAAAGATCTTTTCATATATGCTATCAATAAATTTCAGATTAAAAAAAAATACTTATTTTTTCACGGTCAAAGTTCACGACGAAAATGACATTTTTTACTACTTTCGAACATTAAAAAACCCATGAAGGGTTCAAAGTAACAAGCCGATTTTTTCATCATATATTCATAGTCATGGTTACTTACTGTATAAAAAAAATTGGCTTGTTATTCCACCCCCTTTATGAGATATGCCCCCCCAAAGTTGTAAATTTTTTAAAAAATCCAATTTTCAACGCTAAAAAAATGCATGTGGGGGGCAAGATAAAATTTTTTTTATATGTGGTATTTTAAGTACTTTTTACCAGCTTTCTAATAAAACAAAAGTTGCTTTGTTATTCAAAGGCGTTTGGCAGATATAAGGGACTGAACTTTCAAAAAATTGCACAAAAACAACACGATTATTTTCATTTTTTTAAATCTTTTTTTTATTTAAATGTAATTATATACCTTATTCTTTGCCTTAAATGCTAAAAAAGACTAAGAAGAGCAATGAAGAAACATATTTAAAGTTTAATAAGATAATTTAATATTTTTAACACCTGGGAATATAGAATACCACTAAACTTGTCTGATTTTTAAACATCTGATTGCTACCTACAACAGGACTGAGCATTTCTCAACTTGTCCAGGTTTGTTCATACCATGTGGTCATCCTTGTTCTGACTTGCTCTCATATGTGTATCTTAGTTGTCTTTCAAATTCTGAAAGAAGTAGGTTGTTGAGCTAGTGTTTCAGCAAGAAATTCCATAAAGGTGGCAAAACTTGGCAAGAAATTTTTTTGCATGGTAGGTACAAACAGTTTCAATAGTTTTACACCCAGTACTCAGGTGCAGTAAAGTTTTATCATCATCACTGTACTCAGAAATACTATTTACAGTAGACTGCCTACTGTAACTTAAAATATTACAATCATCATTCTCAAAAACTCCTATGGAGCATTTAGGGTTATCCATAACTTATTCACAGTTTACATGCAGAAAGACAAATTTAAATTTATATTTAAGGATTCTAAAGAATTTCTTCTTTTACCTTTAACAAAACATTCTGTGAATATGAATGAACTTGAAATGAAAAGAAATCACATCAGCTTCACAAGATTTTACAGCAGAAACACTAGCTCAACAACCTACTTCTTTCAGAATTTGAAAGACAACTAAGATACACATATGAGAGCAAGTCAGAACAAGGATGACCACATGGTATGAACAAACCTGGACAAGTTGAGAAATGCTCAGTCCTGTTGTAGGTAGCAATCAGATGTTTAAAAATCAGACAAGTTTAGTGGTATTCTATATTCCCAGGTGTTAAAAATATTAAATTATCTTATTAAACTTTAAATATGTTTCTTCATTGCTCTTCTTAGTCTTTTTTTAGCATTTAAAGCAAAGAATAAGGTATATAATTACATTTAAAAAAAAAAAAAAAAAAAAAGAATCGTGTTGTTTTTGTGCAATTTTTTGAAAGTTCAGTCCCTTATATCTGCCAAACGCCTTTGAATAACAAAGCAACTTTTGTTTTATTAGAAAGCTGGTAAAAAGTACTTAAAATACCACATATAAAAAAAATTTTATCTTGCCCCCCACATGCATTTTTTAGCGTTGAAAATTGGATTTTTTAAAAAATTT
Organism: Uloborus plumipes; assembly: GCA_038373865.1. NCBI lineage: Eukaryota > Metazoa > Arthropoda > Arachnida > Araneae > Uloboridae > Uloborus > Uloborus plumipes. Next base: position 52,134 of record JAXGGA010001286.1, read on the forward strand.
ACAATTTTGGGGGGGCATATCTCATAAAGGGGGTGGAATAACAAGCCAATTTTTTTTATACAGTAAGTAACCATGACTATGAATATATGATGAAAAAATCGGCTTGTTACTTTGAACCCTTCATGGGTTTTTTAATGTTCGAAAGTAGTAAAAAATGTCATTTTCGTCGTGAACTTTGACCTTGAAAAAATAAGTATTTTTTTTAAATCTGAAATTTATTGATAGCATATATAAAAAGATCTTTTTCTTAGCTTTCCAATGAGCTATAGTTGAGCTCAAAATCTTTGATAGAAAAAAAGTTATAGTTCATAAGACAAAGCATCAAAACGCCCGATTTTCGCTGTTGCCAACAACAAAAAGGGCCTTTATATCAAAGGGTAATTTTTTTAAAAATAAAATGAACACTATTTTGAGCTCTGGGAAGTAAAAGGAATACACATGCAAATTTTCATCAAAATCAAAAATGGTGATGCAACAACTTTTTTGAAAATTTGTTGATTTAAAATGGAATGACCCTGTCCTATTTCTCATGGATTGGCCCTGAAGAGCGTGAAAACACTAAGACTGTTTTGAACTACTTCAAATTAATTCTTGCAACATTTAAATGTTTGAAAGTACTAATGAAGTGTGTGAATCCCAACATTGTGACTGTTTTTGACTAAATATTTCGGCTGTTCGCTAGAAAGACAAATCTTAAACTGAAGTATCGTTTGTTCGAATTAATTCTTTTAACTTAATTTTTGAAAATACTTGACGAAGGGCAAAATAAACAGCAAAACTTAAAATTCTAATGTCTCCAGTGGTCTTCAGTAGAGAATAAAACGAACAAACTCTCATTCAATATGCTTTGTACAGTTGTAGTTTAAAAATAGAACTGCTTCTTTTGAAATTGCATTGTATTGGCGGATCTTTTTTAATAATCTTATGAAGGTAAAATCTTACCGACTTTCCGCTTCATCTGGGCGCTTGCAATTGTATTGCTGTTATGGAGAGAATATTCTTAAAAGAGAAGACATTTGTTTAATAAAATATTGTACTAGAATTAGCTATTTACAATTCAACTATTTACATCTTAGACTGCTCACAAAAATTCAACTCCGAATGTTCCATGAAAATTCAACTGTGTCTATTTGTTCCATCAATTTTTTATTTTCGTATCGAGTTCTTCACTTCATTTCAGTTGATATCATTTCAGTTGATATCATTCAAATCAAGTAAGGCTAAAAGCAATCTGCAGACGAACGCTAGAATACAGTTACAAGATGCATTATTGTTTGATCTTCAGAATATCTGTTCAGACCTTTTTTTTTCTTTTTAGGGCTTTTTCAAATCGTTTTAAAGGCAATTTAGGTGTACTTAATGTTTCAAAAATGCGGTAAGTAGTCATCATCATCACATTCCTGAGTCTTTTTTTTTTTTTTTTTTTTTGCATCACATGACGATATGCGAGCAGTTTTGCCACTGTCTGTTATTGGAGGAATCGCACCAAAACTACGACAAATAGCCATTTATAAAATTTTCAGGTGGAAGGGGTGGCGAAGAACTTATATTCAAAACATTTTGCTTGAAAAAACAGCAAAATACATACTGAAATGCATAATTACATTATATTTCTAAAATCCAGGGAGGTCATTTATCAAAGACCCCTGATAGCCTAAAAGACGGGCCCGCAACTGAAAATAAAATAACTAGTCTGCCATTTTTTGTTCTAGTGGCATTGTCTTATTTACTAGTGACTTAAAATGTTCGCTTATTGCTAATTATAAAGCAGCTTCTTCATAGACAGAAGTGCGTGATAGCTTTAGAATAACTCCCCTGCGGATATCAATAAAGAATCAAATATCTGAGCTCCTGTAGGGTTAGTTATTGACATTGACCTTTCTAGAAGACAATCGCAGAACGTGTAGCAGTTTATTGAACGCTACTTGTTTCTTTTGCTATCGATAAAACGTCTTTGTGCAGACGAAATAAATACAAATATTTGCGTGCTATGCATGATGGCCAAAGAAAGAACAATCTACTTATATTAAAAACTGAGTATCTATCTTTCTTTCTTTCTATCTTTCTTTCTTTCTTTCTATCTTTCTTTCTAACTATCTATCTATGTCACGCTTCTTTCTCCTGAACGCCAATGAACTGAAAGTCGAACCAGGTACCGATAGATAGGTAATTTTTCAGGCTTCATTAGTTTCAATTTATATAACTATACGATTTTAATTAGCGAAGATATCAATTAATAAGTAGTCAAGTTTAAAGCGATTAAGCCTAATAAATGATTAAACTTCCAAGACATTTATTTCTTACCGTTGCCATTTTGAATAAAAACGTTAATTAAATTATTGAACTGCTTAAAATTCCAAGATATTTATTTCCTACCGTTGCCATTTTGAATTAAAACGTTAATTAAATTATTGAACAGAGACGTGCCGTCTGGGTAGGCAAGGTAGGCAGTGCCTGCCCATGAAGAAAACATACCAATTTTTTAATTTCATTAAATGAGATGTAATGCGCTGATTTGGAAATATTAAGGCATAAAACAGCAAATAGAACAGAAAAAACCCCGGAAATGCTCATTTTTCTTCTTTAAAAAGCACCGACTACCGCTGCTTTTCAACCACTGTATCTATACTGTGCGTAGTATTAGGAAGTGCACGTGCCCCGCACTTTTCTCCCCTAATGCTCGAAAAGCGGCGACGAAAGGCTGTCCGAAAAGTGCCTTTGCGGTTTCTTCTTTTCTCCGCCGAAACTTGACTACGTGATGCGCAGAACTGTGCCTGTAGAGTCTGCGGCGTTTCTACGGTCTAGACGTCTTGATATCGTCTTTTGTACAGTACTGTTGAATGCTTACAGTTTGCTACTCTATTGTCGTATTTTATTTTTTATCAAATGCAGTAATTTTCAACTGTTTTCGTTTTTTTTTTATATCCCGCTTTTTCGTAGGATTAAGTTGAAACTGTATCCAATATGGAAATGAGATGTATAAATTATATACAAAAATGCAGGCGAATATTCCAGCATATATGTATTTTATTTGTATTGTAAGTAAACATCTTTCACATTCATATTTTTTTACTACTTTTTACATTTTATGCGTTTTTAAAGATCCACAAATATTCCACAAATCCATTTATTCCACAAATCTTCGCATCTGCCTACCCTAGGCATTAATTGACGGCACGTGCCTGTTATTGAACTATTTAAAATTCCAAGATATTTATTTCTTTCCGTTGCGATTTTAAATTAAAACGTTAATTAAATTGAACTTTTTAAAATGAAAGAGTGTTATTTTTTTCCATTGTCATTTTGAATGCGTGTTATAACAAAGTTCTAACAATTGTTTTTATTCTAATTATTAATGACATATTTTTTCTCTGGTACCATTTTGAAAATGTGTTTTTAAATAAAATTGCAATTGCTGTTTTTAGAAGGGGCTTTTTTTGGCTGCGATCCAAATATTAAAAGAACTTTTTCGTTTAGAATTTTGCAATTAATTTTACAGGAAGAAAGCTGTTTGGAAATAATTGTTTTTGGAAAGGAATTTTATTTGTTATTTAGGGAGAGTGCTAAGCATGCGCTACTTGACATCGTCTTTATTTTTGAGGAAGCATGTGCAAATAATTCGATTGATTCTTTGATGCAGGAAAGCTTTTTAGCGAGCCGCTTTATCGGGGAGTAGTTTATTAAACTTTTCCTTGGTACTTTAAAGGCGAGCCGCCTTGGCGGCGAGTAGTTTATTGAAACTTTCCTCGTTACTGTAAAGGCGAGCCGCCTTGACGGCGAGTAAACTGTTTAAACTTTCCTCATTACTTTAAAGGCGAGCCGCCTTGGTGGCGAGTAGTTTTCTCAAACTGCCTCCACTACATTACAGCCCGTGCAACGCCGGGCCACGCAGCTAGTACAAATCATTAAAGTTTGATTGCCAAAAATAAATAATTAAATATAATGCCTCAAATTTTATTTTTAATCCGTTGCTAATATATAAATATAAATAAATGAATAAATATACTTCAGCAAATTCATAAATAAAACATAGAATATGTGTGTGTGTGTGTGTGTGTGTGTGTGTGTACCTTACACAAATCCAGTTTACGTCGGATCTGGACGAAATTTGGCAGGGAGATACTAAAGGCCCGGTTTCCTAGGAGTGAAATCGTCGATCTCTGGCGAGGCGACAGACCCCGCCGCCTTTTGCGCCTGAGCCGCAGATTGACGTCGCTTCACGCCACGCTCCAATCAAACTGGTTCTGATTCCAGCGTGCGTCGCGCCCGGCGTCGGCAACGATTCTAGGAAACCAAGCCTTTAGACACCCGGGAAGGATTATAGGGTGGCTTTGAGCGGGGAAAAAGTGCCGATTTGTTCGAATTTCGAATAAAGGACTTCAAAATGGCTCTATCTAGCGAAATACTTATCGGATCTTCTCGATCTTGGTCTCATTCGAAAGAACGCAAAAAATACCTGTTAGGAAAGTTTCCTTCCGAAGGTTTTCAAAACCACTAATCGATATCTCCACCCTGAAGAAAGATATGGGCATTTGAAAATTTGGAAATATCCATTTTAAATTGGATTTATAAAAATCGTCTGCACGAGCGTGAAAGAAATTAAATAGGGTGAAATAAATTATTAATGAGAAAAAGGTGTTGCCATTTTTTTCTTGAACATAAACAAATAAAATTCTTGCTTTTGCTTTAGTCTTTTCCTGTAACGGACGGATTTAAAAAAATTTTGGCGATTGATTAATTTTTCGTACTGCGTTCTAGCAAACTATTGACTTTAATTTAATCGGGACTTTTAGACACACGCGTCACTTGACACGACGTTTTTCCTCAAGATAAATCCCGTGCAGAGTCGGGCCAAGCAGCTAGTAAATAATAAAACCTTCTTTTAAACCTTCTTTAAAATTATTTTCATTAAAAAAAATCTTCTGAAAATATGTAAAAACAATTTAAAAACGAATTTTAACGAATTCAAATTTATATTTTCGCAAAGACAAGATAGGTGTGTGTGCGTAAGCGGTCGTATGTGTGAGCTACTTTGCCACCTTGTGCTGCGTGGGCCCCTTGTAGGAGCTGGTAAGGAGGTCCGGGTTGATGGAGTAGCGAAACGCGAGACGTTGACAGACTTCCTATCTGGAAGAGGGACTACACGATGTTTGAGGTTAAAAAAAAAAAAAACGCATACCAATTTGTCATTGTTAAAAAAAAAGAAGAAAAAATGAAGTTCCCAAAACAATATAAAATTAGTAAAAATACAAGCAAATTAAAGAAAAACATTATCATTTTCTTTGATAAACATTTCTCGAATGATTGCTTTTATTAAAACAATCCAAAAATAATGTCTAATTACTTGAATAAATTTAGCAACGCTCAAACTTCAGAAATACATACAGGAAATGAAAACAAAGAGGAAGTATCTGGAATAACCCAAAGATTCAAAAAACCTAGAATAACACAAAACAAAGCGAATCTACAACTTACACATGCTAGGATTATACGCCTCTGCGAAAGCGAACGGCACGTATGGTAATGCAGATCGACAAATAATTAGGTCGTCCGTGACTCAATGTACTGATTGCTGAACCGAGTATTAAATCAATACGAATGTAATAATTCTCATGGGAAAGAAAATCGCCTAATTTCTACAAAAGGAAGATCAGAATTGGTGTCATCTTTTTCCTTTTTAATGAGCTTGCGATTCGAAATCTGCGGTGGTTTTTTTTTCCAAGTTTTGTGAAATTATTTGTATCACAAGAAAGCAGAAATCTTCCTCTTTTTCTTTTTCTTTATTTTAATTTAATGCTGTTTTATTCCACACTGTAAAAAATGAATGTTGTTTTTACAGTATAATTCAGCCAATTTTTGTAGTAATTTTGTGGTAATACACTAGAAAATTTGCTAATTTTACAGTAGTAAACAGCAAAAAACTGTTAAATTACTAGTTTTACAGTTTATTACTGTGTATTTTACAGTTTTAAACTGAAACCTCTTCTTTCAGTATTATACTGCAAAACAACAACTTATTTTTGGCAGTGTATGTTTTTTGTATTTGTTACATTATTTATTTATTGCTATGGTATTCAGCTTCTGTGAACTGAAGATTACCCTGTGAGAGGAGACAGCTCCATTATTTGCCAGTTTTGTTTTACTTTGAAATGTAGGAAGAAAAATGTAGTCTATTATTATATACTAGCTACTTGGCTCGGCTACTGCACGGGATCTATCTTGAGGAAAAATGTCATGTCAAGTGACGCGTGTGTCTAAAAGTCCCGATAAAATTAAAGTCAATAGTTTGCTATACTAAAATGCAACGTTTCTTGACAACAACATCGTGACGTCAGCGTGACGTTTGCGTGATGTTAGCCTATGAAAAACGAGCTAGATAAAACGTCACAGCCTACTTGGCGAATTAGCGGAGATCGTTGACTGCTTGTGAGCTCTTATTGGCTCGCCCGTAGTGACGTTCACTGTCAAGTTAAGTTGCATTCTAGTATAGAACGCAGTGCGAAAAATTAATCAATCGCCGAAATTTTTTTAAATCCGTCCGTTACAGGAAAAGCCTAAAGCAAAAACAATAATTTTATTTGTTTATGTTTACGAAAAAAAATGGCAACACCTTTTTCTCATTAATAATTTATTTCACGCTATTTAATTTCTTTCACGCTCGTGCAGACGATTTTTCTAAATCCAATTTATACTGGATCTTTCCAAATTTTCAAATGCCCATATCTTTCTTCAGGGTGGAGATATCAATTAGTGGTTTTGAAAATCTTTGGAAGGAAACTTTCCTAAAGGTATTTTTTGCGTTCTTTCGAATGAGACCAAGATCGAGAAGATCCAATAAGTATTTAGTTCGATAGAGTCATTTTGAAGTCCTTTATTCGAAATTCGAACGGATCGGTACTTTTTTCCAGCTCAAAAAAATTCCCGGGTTCCCAAGTATCTCCCTGCCAAATTTCGGCCAGATCCGACGTAAGCTGTGGATTTGTATAAGGTACACACACACATAAACATACATATTCTTTGTTTTATTTATGTGGTTAACATCGGGACATCTACAATCAATATTTCATAAGATATCAAAGGGAAGGAGATTTAACAGACTATTCTTTACAGAAGAAAGTGACGAATAACAATCACAGTATTTTGTATTAACGGTAGATCTTCGTTTTAATGAGTGGTTTCATTGCGTAAATAAAAATCGTGTAAATTAAGACTTAACTGTGGTTTCATATAAAAGTATGCGTTAAAAAAACCTTTTATTCTAGTGACAGATAAATGTATAATTTTAATGTGTAACTAGATGACCCGTGCGGAATTCCGCAAAAAAAAAAAAAAAAAAAAAAAAAAAACTCTAAACTTAAAATTTAATGCGACAATTTTTATTGGCTTCATTTGCACAACATCGCCATCTACTGCCGTCGTTCTGACAACTTTTCAAAGAGATCAAAGACACGTTCACTTTTACAACTACTACAAAAGTGATACCCTATATTAAAATCAAATACCCAAGGCTACTACTAAACTAAATACTAACGTTATCGCAAAACTACCATAGTATTTTGAAACAATAAAAGTTACAATTAAGGTTTACCGAGCTAAGCCTTGGCTTGAAATGTCGCATTTAAAATTGATTTGAACAACAATGTAACGATTTTGACAGTTGAGTAAAAAATTTAACTTTTTCAAACTTCAATCGCTTATAAGTCGCTTAAACGTGGATTTTCGAGATTCTCGTTACGCGGCGCTAGCGGAGAAACGTTCTAAAGAACGCATTTTTTTTAATTATTTCGAATGAAATTTAAAATGGAGACGACAGGACAATTATTTCGCTAGATAGAGTCAATTTTGTGCCCAAAAATTGAAGTTCGAATAAAAAACGAACCGACACTTTTTAGAGGTTGGGTCTAATTTTCGTCAATAGCCCGCGGGATAAGCTTCAAAATCATAAATTTTCTTGCAATTCGATAAAGAAATGAGCGAGTTTCGACCGGGTATAGGATTCGGCTTAGAGAAATAATATATGGAGATTATTTCGATACATCTGCACAAGGTGTATAAAAGAAACGTGAAAAAACTTTGAGTTTAGAAAAAAGGAGCTAATTATAATCGTCTTTTGACAGTCATTAATAACACTGTGAGGCAAAGTGAAACTTTCAAAATACTTCTGATTACAATATGCTCTTTCCACTTTTTTTCTCTACACTGGAAAAAATGAACTCTTGCTTTTAAAGTTTAATACTGGCAGCCGAGGCTCCAATTTAAAACTAATATTTGCAGTGTTACGGTTTATTACTCTAAAATTAGCAATTTTACAGCCTCTGCAGTTTAGTTTCAAACTGGAACCTCGGCTGCAAGTATTGTACTGTAAAAACAACAGTCCATTTTCTGCAGTGTATGTACTAAAAAAGGGAAGGTCAATTAAACAGTGACATTGTATATGTCTCCTGTCCACGAGAACCCAGCCTGGACATTTTGTACATAATTTCTTCGGATATGGAGGGTTTGTCCCTCGATACACTTTTGTTACCATTTTTTAAAAAATAATTTTAAAACTCAAGTTTTACGAAAATGCCCACTAAAATAATGAAATCCTGCCCTTCTTAAACATTCTATGTCATTCGAAAGGTCTTTTTTTTCTGCACAAGATGAAGTTTTTTCCAGTTTTTCAAATTACTTAATGGTTTTAATTTAGCCAAAATTTCTGACTGAACAAGCACGGATCAAAAAAGCAAAATGTTGCTGGAAACCACGAATTTGAAAACACATTTTCAAGCTTAAATAACGGCATTTTGCTATGCTCCGCCTATTTGGGTGTCAATTTTATTACAAGTTAACTTGTCACTCAGGGGAGGGCAATGTAATTTTCGAAGAGTTATATTTTTTTTCAAGCTAACTCTTTATTGGAAATTAAGCTATACAATGATCTCATACGAGAGAAGAAGTAAATAAATTAAAAATACATATGGAACAAAGAAACTAGGGATGCACCGATAAGCAAATTGGCCGATTACCGATTAATCGGCTGTTGATAATCGGCCCATTAATCGGTCAGGCCTATTAATGATCAGATTGATTAATTTTTCTTCTACCAATTTTACCTTCACAGTTCTTTTTCCTTATTTTTTACAGAAATAGTTATTAATTTATTTGTGAGAAAATATTTTACATTTTCCTAATATTCCAAAATAATTTCAAAATTTTATGCACATGCTTTGAATCAATTTTTATATTATTGTTAATGAAATTACATTAACACAAAGCAAAATTAATACATTGCTAATTATGTTAACTGGACGTGAAAATATAAAAAATAGGGAGAGACTGAATGAGCACTCTAAGTTAAGCACTCTAAGTAAGTTACTTAAGAAGAGTGCTTTTAATTTAAATTTATTTTTCAATGAATTAAAATTAATTCGAGATTTTTGATTCCAGACTTTTATTCATTGTGAAAATTAGAATTTGTCTAAAAGCAATATGCTAAGAGAAAAGTAGTGACTCGCCAAAAATGTTGCTACCTTGTCTATATGTGTTTTTTTTTTTTTGTTTTTTCCAAAATAGGAAAATTGATTTATTAAAATATTTGTATCAAGTATGACGATTAGTTTTTTATATTTAATTCTTTGTATTATTAATTTTGTTTTTACTTACGGCACTTCCGTATTACATATGATACTTATGCTTGAGGAAAAGTATTTATTTCTTTTTTATAAATTTATTCATCCCAGTTTCTTGTTAAAGGCATTCTAAAAGTAATTTTATTAAAAACATATTTTTTCATCGTTTGATTGACAAAATTTGACCGATTATAAGTAGATTAAAATACTTATGCTTTTGCATTCCAATTTAAAAGTTCAGGAACTTAATTATTCTTAATATTGCCAGATGAATATCAGCTGTGAGGATCATCCTTTGATAGTTCATTTTGTTTTGCGCGTTTAATGAACTATTTGTTTTTGTTTTTATTCGATACAATATGTTACTACATGTTTTAGTAATGATCGTAGAAAATTACATTTATTTACTGTTAATAATATCATTCATTATCATTTCTTGGTGAAGGTCTACTCAAAAAAAGTAATCTTAAAAAATATTTTTCCGCCGATTAATCGGCAAAATTTTACCGATTAGTAATAATCGGTAATGGCCGATTATGGCCGATTAATCGGAACTGCCGATTAATCGGTGCATCCCTAAAAGAACATCGAAGAGAGAGTTATACATACATATTTATCTATTTCTTTTTTAATGCGATTATATAATTTTGCTGTGAATATTTTAATTAAATTCTTTTTATCTTCGAATGGGAATAGGATTTTTATATTGTTCTAATTGTACCGAGATTCCTAATTTTATTCTATTTTCTGGGGGAGGTGCCGGGGATTCCGTTTTATTCTAACCGTACGGGATAAAACGGGACACGTGTCCATTTTTTTTTTTTTTTTTTTTTTTTGAATAGCTCATTTGAGCATGAATGAAATAGTAAAAGAAAGAGAAATCGTTGATGAAAGTTACCTTAAATGGCTACAATGTATTGTGCCTCAAATAAAAGTTTAGTCACCTACTTTAGTTCCAGGAAACATTTTTTTTTTTAATTTCGCAATGAAGCGAAACTTCATTACTTGCGCATACGATGGGGGAAAAATGATGTAGCACCGAAACAAATCCTGGTATTTCCCCAAGTCATTGGCAACATTTTACTTCGAGACTTTTTCTGTCCACTTTTTCCGCTGGACACCCCCACGGAAATCCGGCGATTGCCTCGTCGATCTTCTCTATTTTAGTAGATCATGTGGGTTCATCTACTTTCACTCGCGGAAACAGCGGCGGGGAAGCTGTTTTCAGATCGTAATTGCAATTTCTTCCATGTGGGTCAGTTGGCCGGTTTCGGTTGCTGTTGAGATGTCGCGGAAAGGGACAGTGAGCTCGCGCAGAGCTGATAGAGCCTATTTTTTCGCTTGAGATAATCACTTTTGGCATTGACAAAATTCTTCCTTTTTACTCTATTTTGAATAAATATTTTTCGCTCCTCTGAAAGCGTATTCCAGACATTCAAATGCGCAAATACTCCTCAGCAGTTTAGTCAATAATTTTTTCAAGCGTTGTATTTGTATAAAATTTAAAACCGAAGAAAATGCAAAACAATAATAATAATATTTTAAAAAAATTAACTGAAAAATAAAAATAAAAACTAATATATCATTTGAATGTGTGTTTGTTTGTGTACTCTTTCAAATATTTTTTTTTTTTTTTTCTAATGGCAAGGCAGGTTACAATTATAAAAAACATCAATTGTGAAACAACCGAACAATTAACAAAAGTAACATACTCTTTCAAATATAAATGGTAAAATATTCTTAATGATAAAATAAAAATGACTAAAACCGGTTCTCGTTAAATAAGAGATCGTTATAAGCGAGTTCGACTGTTGTTGGATCCTTAAAATCTCTCACTTGCATCGAACACTGAAATTTTATTATAATTCGCATTTTTCTTTTTTCTATTCGTTATAATGCAGCCCATTCTTTCACTGTTTGTAATTAGCTTTCAATGTCGAACAACTTCATGCAATATTTGTAATTAATTTTCAATGCTGAATAACTTTATTCAATATTTATAATGGAATTTCAATATCGAACAACTTCATCCCATACTTGTAATTTAAATTCAATATCAAACAACTTCATTCAATACTTGTAACTGAATTTCAATATCAAAGAAACTTCATTCAATACTTGTAACTAAAATTCAATATCAAAAAAACTTCATTCATTATTTTAGCTGCATTTTAATATCAAACAGCTTTATTCAATGTCTTTTATTGAATTTCAATATCGAACAGCTTCATTCAATACTCGTGACTGAATTTCAACATCGCACAGCTTAATTTTAATTTGTAATTGAATTTCAATATCAACACTTACAATTGAATTTCATTGTTGAATAACTTCATTCAGTATTTTTAATTGAATTTCAAAATCGAAAAATTTCATTCAATACCTTTAATTGAATTAGAATATCGAACAGCTTCATTCAATATTTTTAATTTAATTTCAATATCGAACTAGTTCATTCAATACTTGTCCTTGAACTACTTCATTCATTATTTTAAACTAGATTTTTTTTAAATATCGAACAACTTTGTTCAATATTTTAAATTGAATTTCAATATTGAGCAACTTCATTCAATACTTGTAATTGAATTCCAATATCAAAGAAACGTCCTTCAATATTCGTAAATAAATTTCAATATCGAACAACTTCATTCAGTATTTGTAATTGTTTTTCAATACCGAGGAAGGAAAAAAAACAATTCGACCAGAAAGCCCGCTCGAATCATCAATTCTTCGCATCGCTCGGCATCCGAATGAGTTATGCATTGTCGACGCGGGCTATCAAGATCCACCAGGCAAATTGCCGCCACATGGCAAGTGGCTCGAGGTCAGTGCTGTCATAGAAGGCCTGTAAATCAAGAGATGATTGGGTGGGATTGGAGAGGGAATTATTAAGCAGTTATTGAGAGCTCGCAACTGTTTTGAAAACGGCTTACTTGCTTCATATTTTAGCACTTTACTTATTAGGTTGGAAGGGAATTTGAAAAGAAACCTAACAGCATGTACTTTGTAGACTCTGTGAAAGACAAAAACAAGATTTAAGAATGCACGCAGCACAGTTTTTTAAATAATAATTTGTAACACGTTTACGTAAAAAAAAGTTATGTGTGCCAAGAAGCACCATGGGGATAAATAAGGCCAACACCCTCCCCCTTTTATTTGATGTAGGTTAGCAAAAACTCCCTACAGCTTCGTTTTATCTTCACAATAAAGCCCAGCTGATAATAAAATCTTATGAACACAAGCAGTTTGTTACACACTGTGTAAAAAGAGCTGGCGGCTCAAAGTGAAATTAATTTCCCTCTCTTCACTTTTCCCCTGATGGTTGTCATAGTTACGGAGCTATGGTCTTTTTTCCCCACTTAGCTTTTGCAACAATGGTTAAATGCAAACGGTTGAAATTGCTTTGTGCTAAACTATTATTCTATTGAAAGCGCAACATTTTCTTAGAAAATTTTGCGGAATAAATGTTTGGCTAGATTCGTTAGAAAACGTTGAGAAATAACTGAGGCATGAGGATATAAATAAAAGCGTAAGCCTAATTCGATAAACATAAAATAAATGAAATGCCTCAACAGCAGAGCGTAAAAAAAAGAGTGGAGCTGTTTTCAATCGTGCAGTTACCATGGAGACGACGTAAAATTTCTAAACTTGATACGCATATTTTAAAGTAACCGAGTGTAACAATACACAAAAGTGTAGCAACAGTTATTTCAAAAGAGTCTTGTCAAAACTTATTTTCCTTATTTTGTTGTAAGGGTCTCCAAACTACGGCCCCTGTGGTAAAGTGACTAACGAGCATCTAAAATCTTATCCGCAGCAGCTGATCCAATTTTAGACGTATAAATCAGACAGGCGGGGTCTCAGTGGCCGAGTGGTCTAAGGCGTGTAGCCGATAACTCTGAGACGGTGGGTTCGACTCCCACCCTCGCTCCGGATGTAATTTACTTCCTTTGTGATGTAACTCTTCCATACATTGTCTGTACAAGATATATGTAATAAAAAGCATGTGTAATGGAGGCAAGACACTAGATTGTAGTCCTCATCAAAAACCTGGGCATATAGCCCCAAACGAAACGAAACGAAACGAAATCAGACAGGTCACAATTACTATGCTAAGTTGACTGCAAGAATTCCTAGTGCGTTTATATTTTATGAGTTTCTACTTGCATGAAAAATCATTACTGCAATATCGATCGTTAAAATATTCAATGACATCAAGTAGTCCAGCTGCCATTATTCTGTTTTATTCTAACATTCAAAACTGCCTTTAGAATTTTTTATGGTTTGTTTCACTAAACATTAAACATAATAAGGCATCTAATCTTTACTAATATAAAGCTGTAAAGTTTGTTTGTTTGTTTGTTTGAACGCGCTAATCTCAGGAACTATACTGGTTCGATTTGAAAAATTATTTTTGTGTTGAATAGTCCATTTATCCAGGAAAACTTTAGGCTGTAGGAGTTATTGTTATAACTAAAAATAATAATGTTATATATAGATTTTATTCGAACTCAAAGTAATTTTCACATAAATCGCCGAATACTGGGGTTAAAAATTACTTGCACATATTAATGTTATATATCGTTGGAAGCAGAAAAATTTTCTCCGTCCTATGCAGTTTGTTTCAATTCTCTAACTTAAATACAGCATGAGTTATTCAATTTTTAATCTTGCCTTTTGCAAGGCTTCACCCGATTTCTTGCAATACTTGGTTCATTAAAACCATAAAAAAAAAATAAAAAATAAATAAATAAATAAACTAATTATTCCACAGTTTTGATTTTTACGCCATTGGATTGAGCGATATTTTTAACCTTACACTTGTTTACACTTTTTCGACTTACAGTCGAAGAACCAAGCTTTTGTTTCCACTAGAAAAAAAGTTACAAACGTTTGAACTTTCAGTTCGAAAACCTCTTTTCTGATCAAATAATTAACGTTTTATTGCGTTGCTATGCCGAGATCTTTTAAATTCATTGTTGGTTCCCTTTTCTTCATTTTGTTTCTTAAAAGCATTGTATTTTACGGCCTTTCTAGGCCCTCCTAAGATGATTATAACAAGGCAAATATTTCCTTTTAGTCCGGTACAATTGCAAAGATTTTAGCCTTTAATATTTAACTGTGACATAATGTTGCAATTTGATATTTGACAACAAACGTGCCTTTTAACTTTTAAAAAAATAGTGGGGAAGACTGCAGATTTTGTCGATATAGTTTTTGTTTTGTACTGCTAGTTTTCTTATTCTTTTGACTTTTTTTTTTCTTATCTAATAGATAGGTAAGTAGGTTTCAAATGAGTCAAACTTTCTTTCTTTTTTCTTTCTTTTTTTTTTTTTTTAATGATTTAAGATAGTTACTAATCTAAGTAAATAATATGATTCGTCATATTTTTGTAACGTTTTTACTATTTTGTATCATTGGTACTAAACACATAATTTAATTGCATAATATTTTTATATTGAGTAGTGTTTAATTATTCTTTTAACGTTTTTTTCCTTATGTAGCACATATATACGTTGGCTTCAAATGAGTCTAACTTTTTTTTAATCGTTGCATATAGTTATTAATCTAAATAAATTATTTGATTTGTCATGGTTTAGTACAACATGGGTACTTATATAAACACATAATAAAAGTGCGTGGTATTTTTATATTGGGTATTGTTTTATTATTTTTAAGGTGTTTTTTTTTTCTTATGTAGTGGGTACATAGGTTTCAAATAAGTCTCCTCTCAACTTTAAAAGCGAGTCGCCTTGGCGGCGAGTAGTTTGTTTAAACCTTCCTCACAACTTTAAAGCCCGTGCAGTGCCGGGTCACGCAGCGAGTAATAATAATAAAATAAATAAAATTCTTAATTAAAAGATAGATAAGTTTTGGAATTGGAAGGAAAATGATATTTCCGAATATTTTCAAGCCAAAGAAGGACTTAAAAGGGCTATACAAAATGTTTCCAACATGTACTGAATGGCATTTTTTTCACGAATAATAACAACATGCTTAAATAGGAAATTTTTTAAGTTATGGAATAAGTAGCTACTGAAATCAACTTTTTTCGATAAATTTTTAAGTACCCTTGATTATTTTAGTTTTTCAAACAAGTGACCTAAAAGAAAACTTCGATATTTGGCTTATGAAAACCGAAGATTTCACATAAAATTTGAAATTTGTTTTTAAGTTTTATTAACACCTCAATGCTTAGTTAAAAATCTGTAAGGGGATTGGCCGCGAGTCTAGGGGAATTTTTGAAAATGGTCCGCCGGTCAAAAAGTTTGGAGATCTAAGCTTTACAGTAAAATTTTGTTTTTGTCACTAGTTTACCAAAATAAAAAACAAAGTTAACTATACTAGAATGCAACTTAACTTGACACTGAACGTCACTGCGGACGGAGCCAATAAGAGCTCACAAGCAGTCAGCGATCTCCTCTAATTTTGTTTTGGTCACTAGTTTACCAAAATTTTGTTTTGGTCACTAGTTTACCAAAATAAAAAACAAAGTTAACTATACTAGAATGCAACTTAACTTGACACTGAACGTCACTGCAGACGGAGCCAATAAGAGCTCACAAGCAGTCAGCGATCTCCTCTAATTCGCCAAGTAGGCTGTGACGTTTTATCTAGCTCGTTTTTCATAGGCTAACGCCACGCTGACGTCACGATGTTGTTGTCAAGAAAGGTTGCAGTGTAGTATATACTACACTGCAACCTTTTTTGACAACAGTATCGTGACGTTAGCTTATGAAAAACGAGCTAGATAAAACGTCACAGCCTACTTGGCGAATTAGAGGAGATCGCTGACTGCTTGTGAGCTCTTATTGGCTCCGCCCGCAGTGACGTGCAGTGTCAAGTTAAGTTGCATTCTAATATAGAAAGTCTAATCTATCTAATTAACGAGTGCAAAGAGAAAAACATTTACGCGTTCCGTCATTTTTTCCTTTGATCGGATGAATCCCGAAAAGTAGACAGTGGCTCAATGAGTCCATGATTAGCTTCATCAAAACTCTAGTGTCCTTATAAAGACACTGAAAGATAGCTATTTGATCTTTTGCTGCATGCACTGTACATAAGGGTGAATCGAAACAAAATTTTGTATAACAAAAACGCCTTCAGAGTGGCAACTGAAGATATTAACTCAGATCAAGTTTTACACGCATAAGTCATATTTAAATAAGGCAAATTTTCCGCACTAATGACAATTTTGCATTAAAAAAAAAGTTTTTTTCGACGCACTCACGACTGTAAACATGCGCACGAACAAAGAAACTGAAAGTAATGAATTAACAGTGCCCTGAATGTGTGATCTTTCTCGTTTTAAACGAGAAAGAGACTTGGACTTTTAATAACATTTTTAATCGAGTAAACTTGGACTTTTTGATAACATCTTTAATTTAATTAAATGTGACTCAGTATGTTTTAATATTGATAACCAGCAGCGTTGGCCGATGTTTGCACGGTCTACCGCGAAAAAACAGAAGCGGTGTCAAGTGACGTATTTTCACAAACAGGCAAAAATAAAAGAAAAAAAAGTGTAAACAAACAATTTTATGACTCAAAAGTTTCCTCTAAACCTCTTTGGTTTGTTTTTTTTTTAATTCAAAAAATAAATAAATAACAGCCGTTGTTATTAATAGGCGAATTATTCCATTTCATGAATTTTCTAGACAAAACCTCCGTAAGGAGCACCTCTAATGTAATTTTTATTAGATTGCACATCTAATATAATTATTTCGTCAATTGTGTAACGTCACGTATAAAAATAAAATGCCGAAAAAATTTTCTGTGCATTCTTTACAACAACTGAAAATCTCTCTAAGTTGGATATATATTAACTTATTTAACCATAGTGGCAACTAAAGGAACATCCCATACCGATCTAACACAGTCTACTAAACATTTTCCGGCTCTCTTTATTTTGGCGAACTTTTTATTGTACAGGATAATTAAAAAGGATGGTTGGGTTTCAAATATGTGTACTTCTAAGAGTAAAAATGATACAAAAACGAAATTTTACATACTTAAATCATTCTGAACATGTTCAATGTGCTACCCTCCAGATGGAGTAATATCACTCCTGTATTCAAATTCCTACCGTACACGCAGAAGCAATTGAAGGGCCAGGGGCAAAAGGATGAATGTGACCAAAAAGCGATTTCGAGAGAAACGAAGAACAAAGTTTGATTTCTCGTAACTCCCTTTGTAGTTAATAGATTTTTCATGCATATTTCGGTCGATTCGCATTTTTTTTCTCCCTTGTTGTTCTACCAGATGATATTAATCATTCTTAGCCCCTAGATAGCGCTAATATCTCAAAATTGACGAAAATGTGACTTTCATTTTTTTTCCCCTGGCCCTTCAATTGCTGTAGTGATCTAATTTTTGGTTTTGCACTTTGGTATACAAATATACATAAAAAACACATGCAAATGAGAATTACATCTGCATGAAATAGTGTATTTGCTTAGATAGATAGTATATCGTGCATTCGTTTTTTTAGCCTGCTTTCCCGTTAAAAATAAAAAAGAAAGACGAAAAAAGTATTAAAAGTGGCTTAAGAGCCATTATTTTGAAATTCAGACAAGGTGTGGCAGTGACCATTTTTGATTTTCCTCATTTTTTTATATGTCAAAGTAGGTCATGAGAAATGAACATTCTGAAGTTTACAGCCCCCCAAAAAATTTTGTTCGCTCGGTAAAAATTCCCAAAGTTTGATGTTATGCAGCGCTTTTTTGGTAAAACGGCTGAAAGACGCATTTCAGTGCGCTGTAGTTTTTTACAGAAACGCCACCCCATAGTTATGTTTACATTTATTGATTGTACAATGTGACAATGTGTAGTTATGGGGACCCCATAGTTATTTGGGTTGGAGTGTGTTTCTTTCTTCAGTTCAGGGGCCGCAAAGTATGGTTTTTAGTCCATTTTCGCTCGACTTTGAACTGCGTTATTTCCCCCCTAAAAGCAACCCCCCGAAATTTTTTTAACATATACTGAAAATTTATACTATGAAGAGAATATGTGGTAGGAAAATCGTTTATTATTTCATTGCTTCAAAGAGAAAAAGACTTAGACATTTTTCAAATTTTCAAAATTTGCGGTTTTTTGATCGCATTTAATTCAAAACCGCAACTCTAGGAAAAAACGCTTTTATGGATTATGGAACCTACATATGTGTAGAATAACGTAAAAAATAAAGTTGCGTGGGATCTCTTCTCGTTTTCAAGAAATTAATATTTTTTGTAGCTCATTTTAATGCTTTTTTCTCATAGTAAAATGTGTCCATCAAGTAGGTCAAATCCGCTGAAACTCTAAGTATATAGTAAAGATATATTTAAATTTGTATAAGGAAAGAGAAAAAGACTAAAAACACTTAATTTTGTCAATTTTTTTTATAATTTTTAGTTTTTTAATTGCAATTAACTCAAAAAACGTTAAATCCTGAGACTATTATTGAATGCACATATTACTAGCTTTGAAATATTGGAAAAAGTAAATTCGGTGAGGTATCCTCACCAGGAAAGTACTCGACTTAAGTAATAATGAAAAAAGTTAAAAATGGTACCATTCGAAAGAGCAAGCTGAAACGTGTTTTTGACCCAAAGATCAAGTGCCCTCGTTCCCTCGTTTTCGAGCTAAGGGGTCTTAAAGTCGGCCGAAAAGTAGCCAAATTTGAAGACTTGGCAAGAAATTGAAGCTACCTCCCGATTCTCCCTACCGCTGCTTGCTTGGCATCGCATCGTTTCCATGTTTGGTCATTTGCAAAGAAAGTAAAATATGTTTTACGTTAACCCTTTACTTGTACGAGCTAAAATAAAGAATGCTGGTCAAGACTATGATGTGGAAAGAGAATGTTTTATCCAGAGGAGCGAAAACATTACAAAGAAGTTAAAGTTTTATCTTTTTACGATTGATAACAATACATTTTAAAATTTTAGTTATTTTAAGTTTTTTTACTGACCTAAGTTATATGTGTTAATTATTATACGTTGAAATATATTGCACGTGATTTTTAATGAATAATTCAGGATAATTAAATAAATAAGTATGAAGAGCAGCTAATATGAGCTCATGTACAAAAAATGAAATAAATAGTCTGAGGTAGAAATTAAATTGTCATGGATTATGATATCAGTTCTTATTTCAAAAAAAAAAAATCGATACAAGAAGTTTCACTATCTGCTCACTCTTAGCAAAAATATTTAATTTTTTAAATTGAAATCGAGAAAAAATAAATAGAAATTTTAAAAAGAAAGCGAATAGTAAATGTCAATAGCTGCAAAATTATATCCATGTCGGAAATTACATCAAGGGTAGAGGGAAATAGTTATTTTCATTCTTAAAATATACTAATAGAGTGGACATTCATTGTAAAAACCCCTGCTGTTCAAACAGAATTGGTCACTGTAGCGAAAAGTCTCTGTAACGTAAATGTAAAACATATTGCATGTTAATTTCGAACTGTTTAACAACATTAGTATAACTTTTACTAGTTCTGCTTTATGTTCAACGGGTAGGGAAAAACTAACAAAATTGTAAATCAATACAAGTTTTAGCTTACTTTTCTGGAAAAGTAGAAATTGGTGAAAAAATAATGAAAGAAGGAGTGATGCATTGAAAAAAAAACCGTTCAAAACAATTGAGTCGAAAAAGCACAACTTAATAAAAATAACTAAATACACAGAGAAATTTAAAATAGGAAAGTTGGGTTTTGAGCTGCGGAAACTGTGTACCTGTCAGTCTATCTATTGGTCAGTTCTGCCCCCCCCCTCCCGCAATAGCTTTTGAGTGCATAGTCTGATTCGATTTTTTTTTTTTCGATCGGAACATCTCAGCGAGGACAGCACACTCCCAAATTCGACTTTTTGATTTTAATAATATTTCATTCGATAGATTTTTCCCTATACTCTCTCATAACTTTTGAGGGAATAAGTCCGATTCAATCAAGCATTTTTTTTTTTCGAAATATCACAGAGAAAACATCGCATTCCTGTTTGATTTTTTTATTTGAAAAAATTTTCAGTAAATTTAAACCAGTTTGAAAAAAAAAAAAACCTCCCCCTCCCCCCCCCCTCCCGAGAAAATTTTATGTTTGCATTTTTTACAATTAAAAAATCTAATATCACCCCCCCATCCCCCCATTCATACTACAGAGTAGCACGTACACTTAAAAAAAAAAAAAAAAACAAAAAAAAACAAAAAAAAAAAAAAAAACAGGACGCTCCGTTGTCACCTCCTGGGCCCCTTAAACAAGGGTGTGCTTTCATCGCAAATAAGATAAAATTTAATTTTGATGTTGTTTAAACTTGTTTTTTCTCTTTAAAAAGCTCTCTACTTTTCACGACACAGGCTTTATAGTAGCTTTTTGCTTAACAGCCGTCTTTCACAAGCTTTGCAGATGACCAAAAATGGGAATCAAGTTTCTCGTTAGACGCTAATAGCGAATTCGCGCCGCAGCTTCCCGATTTAATTATAATCGCTAAAATTGGCGATTTTTCAAAAAAAATCAGCTGACTTTAGGACCTTATATTTCGATAACGGGGGCGCGAGGGCAAAAACGCATGCGTCCAGAAACATGTTTTACAATGCTCTTTCGATTGGTACTCATTAAAAAAAAATTCATTATTCCATGATCGCGTACTTTCCTGGTTAGATTACTCACTTTTAAGCCGTTACAGATCTGATGAGTGTTACAGATCTGATGTTAATATGAGCTACATATTTGAGTTTATGCTTTCAGTCTTCGTTAACATCTCTAAAAATGATATCATTTCCTTTCATTTTTAATATAGAATTAAGATAATTATATTAAAATATATATATTAGCTAAAAAATCAAATTTCATTATAAAAAAGCATTTCTTGGAAATAAAAATGAACGATAAGGTTTTTAGATAAAATAAATTATGAGATTACCAAATCCAAGCTAATAAAACATTTGTTTGTTTTGAAACAACACACAACTTCAACTTTTTCAACACACAACTCTGCTGCTTGCTTTTCTTTAATTAGTTGCATGCTAGTTATTGTCTAGTTATTTAGCTAAGTCAGTGGTGGCCAACCCGCGGCACGCGTGCCACAATGTGGCACGGCAGAGCAGTAACAGTGGCACGCGAAGACTTTTTGAAAAAATTCCAAATTTGAGGGAAAAATGTCGATCTCAAAAATATTGATAAAAACTAAAACCCTTAAACTGATAAATATAAGAATATTGTGAGGATTAAGTGTCAGGAGGCTGGCTTACAAATTGTCTGAACTACAATATTGCATATTACTTTACTTTATATTTGGACATCCAACAAAAGCTGAGACGCTACATTCAATGCTTTGTAAAGCATATTTGCGTTTGACACGAATGAAACTTTTGATTCTGCAGAATGGATTTTTGATCTGCAATAGTTTCAGCTACGGGTGATGAAATTTTATAAAAAGTTAACTCTGCAACTAAAATTAAGAAACCAGATTGGACAAAATTCGGTATGGTAGCACAAATGAAGATCCTTAAATTGTTTTTGTTCCATTACTTGAAAACAATTTGGGAAAAAAACTTCAAAAGTATCATCGAATTATTTATCACAAACTCATTGCCAGGGAATGAGACTTTTTCTCTGCTGGTGACCCTGTAGAGTTAACAAAGAGAGAGAACAAGCTACGAATTAGAGCTCTGAATGTTTTGTGAACTTTTCCCAGGAGAAAGAGGAGAGCATGGCAAGTTACTCCTTCATTGAAATCTGCAATAGCTATCCAAAGGATAAATAGTCATAAGATTTTAGAATTTTAGGGAGTGATTTTTAAAATGTTTGGAAGGAAAGCAATGAGGACTTGTTACTTAGGAATGAAGAATAGCAAATGAATTAACCCATTAATGCCTAGCGTCCCTTTTTAGGGATGGTCCAAAAAGAGTTTGAATTTACCAAAACTGAACATTTCAACCAAATAATAGTGTTCAATTATTACTTTGATATTGTTTCAATTCATTATTAACAGATTGCAGCACATAACAATTGTAAAGTGTGCTCTGTAGCCGTGCAACCAGTATACAAAATATCTTTGGAAAAAAAATGGCAGGCATTAATGGGTTAAGCTCATCTCTTATTATCAGGCGTTTAAGTAATTTAAATTAAGGATAGTACAAAAAAAAGTTTCCCAAATCAGTGTAGGCCATCTACATTATTTTATGATGAAACTTCAAGTTTCTTTCTAATTTGGAGAGAAAAAATAAAACATTAAATTTAATACTGAAAGTATCAAAACATTTAATAATTTTTCAATGCTATATGTAGAAAATTTTACCTCTATTTTTAATTTTCATTCAGTGTTAGGTTTGATGATTTTCAGGATCATAAAAAAAAAATGCTGATTTTTTTATATTCTTTGTCTATTTCTCTGCAAGACACTACTTGTTTCCTTCTGAAATCCAAATCGGAATTACTGACCTTTTGCATCGGTAATCAAATATAAGAGCTTACTTCAACAGAAAGTCATCCACGTTATACAGAAATTTGGAAATTTGTACCAATAATTTTTTTTTAACATTTACACACTTTACACATTTACACAGTCTGATGCTGCAGTAAATTTGGTTCAAAATAGGCTTCTAAACAAATATTTTTCGTCGTGAATGCAGAAAAATCTAAATACCGTTGAATATTAATTGATAGCACTTAAAACGTTCAACTTCTTAGGATTCTCAAGAACTAATCCTAAAATGAAAGACTTGGTAAAAAAGATGCAGACTCATAAACCACATTAAGTACAGACTGTTTAATTTTTAGAGTAGAATGTTTGATGTTATTTGTTTCTTTTTTAATCGTAAGCCAACTGACAGAACCTATAAAAGTGTTTATTAATGATAACTCTTAAGTTTGGACTTGTTATCTTGTTGTCTTTATTATCATTTAGATTTCAATTGCTCAGTTTTACGAGAAAAAATGTTTCATTTGAGTAAGAATTACATAGTCAGCCAACTTAAAATCTATTTTTAACTTAAAAAAAAATCTGTTTGTCGGAAAAATACAATGTGGCACGGTGAGCTTTTTCTCTCCAGATAGTGGCACTCTCCCTAAAAAGGTTGGCCACCCCTGAGCTAAGTTATCAGAACTTGAAGCACCAAAAAAAATAAAAATAAAGAAATAAATAAAATAATAATAATTAATTAACTTAATTTCTGCAGTGTCAATTTTTCTTATTTTACTAACTTCTATTGTCAGGTCATACAAACCACAAGTGAAGCAATTGTACTAAAACTCATTGCTTTTCATTTTTTAAGAAGAAAAATATTAAATATATATGGCTAAAACCTACAAAATTTGCTTTTTAATAATTCTGAAACGTGTGAGTTAGTTCGATATCATATTCGCTGTGTTTCAATGTTACCGCTCTGACTGTTACCGATCTGAGAACCTGACAAAGTTTTTTTTTATTTCCGAGTCGATCGCGCTAAACCAAAATCAAACACGTGGTTTTTTCACTTGTAATAAAGGACTATACTTATATATAAAATAATTTTTAAAATAATAAAAACTGCCCATTTTAGCGCGTGTTACCGATCTGATGTCTTAAATGACACACATGTTATAAAATCACTTTAAAAAATCTTACCTACAATTTTAGATGCAGAAATGTAAAATTTTAATTACGATGAGATAAAACATCCCACCAGGTACTCAGTATCACGTGGTATAGGTGCAGGAAATGATTTTGGGAGCCTAAACATAGATCGGAAGTTATTGTTACCGCTCTGACGGCGGAACTAGGGACACGCTTATTTCGCATCGGCTAGAAAATCAGAAATCGATTAAAACAAAATTTAGTAAAATATTACTAAAAGGGTAAAAATAGAATCGTTTTTTGTGCAAGTGCGTTTTTTTTTTTTTTGGGAAGTTAGAAAGTGCGCATGACCTGTTTGCATGCTAAGCTTTGCTACTGGGGACACGTTACTGATCTGATTTTTGATGTATAAAAACAATATTTTCCGAAGAATTTTTTTTTTCGGAAGTTATTTGATGAAATGAAAGCAAAACCTTTTCTTCTTTCTGGGGAAAATTATTTTTTTAACTAGTTATTGAAATACTAGTAAAAATTCACTTGGGATTCAATCTGGCACTTTTCTAAATATTAGCTCATCATCTATTTACTACCACTTCCCTATAGGCTGAAAACTCGTGCACAATTATTCTTCAGTTAAAAATATTCCTTCAGATTTTTTTTAACCGTAAGCTCTTATTTATCAATACTTTTTAACGATTAATAAATTAAGTACAGTTTAAGTAATTGACAATTAAGTAATTGACTAATTGTAGTTTAGATTTTTGCAGATGTGTTTGACGCTTCTTTGAAACACCAGCATATGGATAAAATAGTGATGCATTTTTTACTACCGTACCTGTATGACGTACCAAATCTTGAAGCAATAGCAGTTGCTGCTAAATATCACTACTTCAGGGGTTCTTTAATTCCAACCTTCGCTTCAATTGAACCACAAATAGTGAATGTAAGTATAAAAGCAAATATTTTCTTTAATCAAAGCTGATTTTGATAAATAAAACGTTCAATGTCATCGTAAAAAAAACATCAAACGTTATCAACAAATGTCATCATCCAATAAAAGATTAATGTCGATTAAAATATCGGCTCGTGACACGTTATGAGAACCTACATTTTGAAACATAACTCTATCCTGGTCAATAGTATTGTTACAATTAGTGGTTATTTTGAAAATTGTTTTGTTCAATTTGTTGTTAATTCCGTTAATCCTTGCTTAAATTACACAGGCCAACAAAAAAAACCTTTTTGAAAACTTTTTTAATTTTAATAGCCGATCTTGATAGATTTTTATGTGCTGAATCCAAATCTGCTTGTAGTTTTTATGTATCACCCTTAGTTTCCAAGCAAAATGTATTTTATTATATAGTCTAATACCCATTTACAGTATATAGGGAAATCAATGAAACACTGTAGAATCGTAAAAATGGTTTGTATTTACAGTAAAATACTTGGAATAGTAATTTTATGTGATGATACAAGGTTCACTTGTCAACTGGAATTGCTTTATATTTTCTTTCCCTTTTTTCCTTGAAGCTTCTTGTGTAGCTTTTCCTGCGATGAATAGTTTGCTGAACTTCCCGGTGAAGTGACCAACAGTAATCCCCCATCATGTTGTAGCATGTGTTTCAGCAGTGCTGCCAACATCATCTTTGTTCATTAGACCTATTTTTTTATGTTATCTTAACTATGAAAAAGCTGTTAAATTCTAAAAATGTTTCTTTATTTCATGAATGTAACTATAAAATGTGAATAAATGGTGGGTGATGCAACTTTTTAAGCATCATATTTGGATTCAGCAACCTAAACAACATAAGAATAAGGTATTTTCATTAAAAAAGTTTTTTCATCGTTGGCCTGTGTTATCGTTGTTTTGTTGTAACCTAACCCATAAGTTGTTTTTCCTGCTTTGCGCCACATTTGGCGAGAAATCACTTGGCGTCGCCTAGCCTGGCGAAAGTTGGCTTTATTCCGAGCATGACTAAAAATTATGACTGGCATTGAAGGACAACCCCCTTGCGACATATGCAATTCGTACGTCTTTCCTTCAATATATAAACAACTTTTGTGAATTACTTCACGTAGCATTTTGTTGTCGGTACACACATAGTCTGAGTTACATTGCGCGCAGTGTGTCTCATGATGTGGGACGCAGTGTTCGTTGTAAAGAAAATTAAAATAAAGATTATTTTTTCATTCACATTTAACTACGTTTCAAACCGTTTAGCAAAGGATTAGTAATAATAAGAGTATTTTGCTATTAGACAACAAAGTTATATAGAAGTTGATTTCAAATCGCTGCTTTATAAAAAATGTCTTACATACCAAATAGAAAGTACATACATGTGCTTGCACATATACCAAGGTAAATTGAGGATAAATTTTGAATTTTAATGCAATTTGTAAAGATTTTATTAGAAGTTGGTCTGATACGAAGTAAAACATTTGAATAGATCAAATACGCATTAAGCGTGTTTATTTTATTGTGAGATATTCAATTTTTCTTCAAAATTTCAAAAGCTATAAGGCAGTTTTTTTCACTTTTTTTCAGTTGATGTCAGACTTTCTGTACAAGAGCTCTTTGTATCGCACTTTGAAATTACATAGCCAGAGAACATCGAAAACTTTTATGTACGTCTTTCAGTATAAAAGTGAGAATCAAACATTTGGACACATTTTTGGACCAAAATATAGACATGAAAATTATGGTAATTATTTTTAAAGCAGTTTAATTAATACAATATTTTAAAGTCAAACCGATCAGCATACTTTTCATGATCAAAGAGGAAAATATCCTCATGAGACTATGTGTTTTCTTAGTATATTTTATACCTTTTGTTATTGACAGAAAGACACCTGTAATAGCCCCCCCCCCCCATTTTAACAATAATTTTCGACACTGACAGAAATAAAGCTTCTATGATTTTTTTTCAACTGAAAAAGGAGTTAAATTTAGGGTTCAAAACAAGCAGTTAGCAGCTGCATTTTACAAATAAAAATTTGATTTTGACGACTGTGATGTTACAGCCAAGCATCATTTTTACGCCTAGAGTTTTATTAAAATAAAACATTTATAACCATAAACTTATACTGCATAGTCATCGTTTTTTGCGTCCAACTTCATATGCTATTACGCTTATACGCACTTTTCTTTTGGTAGATCCACTTTTCAAAATTGATTTCTAGTTTTTCTTTGTCAAATTTGGTTCGATCGTAAAATTCTATTTATTTTATTTATTTATTTATTAATTTTTTTGTAATTTCCTCTTTAATGGAGTGGCTTTTATAAAGAATACGACAGCAAAAATTTCTATCCAAATGAAAAACTACAATGTAAATGTAAGTCATCGTTTGAGTCTCGATAACTCGAAGTCCCAAGAGACCGGCTAAAAGCTTTAAATTATCGAGACTCAACTATATGTTTTAACTGTAAACCATGGGGAAAATATCTGAGGCCCCCACACACATTTGTGAAATTTTATGTGTGTGTGTGTGTGGGGGGGGGGGGCTCACACACATAAAATTTCACAAATGGGTGATCATGTACGCTTGACTCACGCACCCGTGACTAAGTATTAAATTTCAAATTTTAGCAATCTCATTATGTGTTTGCAGTCAACTTGGAACTCCTGAACGTTACTTATTCAATTGTCCGTTAACTAGCTCTTTCCACTGCACATATAATTCCAACCTTCCTTTATCCAGAAATATACTTCATTTTCTGCATCATCCAGCTACTCGCAAGAATCTCCATAAAATAATATTTTTACTCAGCACTCAAATAGAAGACTTCAAAATTCCCGCCTAAAAACTTTAATAGAAATATTTTTGCCTGTTTCTGTACATATCAAATTTTTTTTTCAAGCATTTTATGCGTTATTCTGTGTAAAATTTTGTCCAGTCTATGTACGTTTCCCAGCGGGCGCTTGGTCGTTCGTTGGATTTTCTTTTCCTCCCATTCACCACATCCGGTTAAACTCTCATCAGGGTAGGTACGGTGGTGACTGGTGGGGTTTAAATAAATTTAAAAAATAGCAATCTCATTTACTCATTCATTCTGAGACATTATGAAAAAACGGTAAATTTGAATAATTTATTTACACAACTTACAGGTGTTACCCACATGGAAGATGTGATTTATCTTTTCAATACTTCCTTTGCCCCGTGGACAGGGATGGAAAACAATGGGCAGTCAAAAGATATGATAAAAACGATGTGTGAGATTTGGGGAACTTTTATCAAAACTGGGTGAGTTATTTAGTTTTCTTAAATGCCATTGTATTATATTGCTCAACATTGCCAATGCCTGTGATCATAGGCGAACTTACGGGGGTGCCAGGGGGTGCGCCGCACCCCCAACATTTTGGCCGGACTTTACGAAAAAAATAAATTAAAATTTTTTTCATCAAACAGCTAGTTTGAAATTTTTTTCCCTTTAAAAATGCGTTACTGGATAGAACATTCTTGCTGAACGATTATTTCAAAAATTAATACAGTATACTCTCGATTATCCGAGGGGTTCTAGGGGAAAAATCCTCAGTTAACTTGATTATTGTAGAGCAAAAAATGTTCTTTAAAAACACGTTTCTGAGGTCTATTTTTCCCTGAATTCTGCCCTCAAACAGCCGAAAGCATTCAACTGACGTCGTTAAACACGTGCTTGTACTTTTCTGAGGACTCCTAGTTTATTCCCACAGCTCTAACCAAGGGCGTATTTAAGGGGGGGGAGGGCTCGCCCCCCCCCCGAAATCGAGAAAGATTTTTTCAAAAGTAGGTGTTCGGTTCGTGTTTGCTCAAAAAAAAAAAAAAAAAAAATCCTTAAGAAAAAAAGCTCACTCTCTATTAACATTGTTTTCAAATGTGTATGTAAGGGAGGGCCCCAGAGGGTCTTTCCCTCCTATACCCCCCACCCGAAAAAAAATTCGTTTTTTTTTTTAAATAAAGGTAGTGTTTATTATTCGGTTTAAGTTTACTCTTAAATTATTTACATTCTTTTAGCTTGAAATACATAAATAAATAAATTATTATTGCTAATAACAATTCGTTAGATGACACCAGGCAGTGGTGCAACCCAAGAGGGTCAGGGAGCCCTTGCGCTTTACTCAAGAGAAAAAAGAACGTGTCTTGGGAAATGAAGATATTTCAATTAGAAAGCGCATAGAAAAAATCCTAATCATTTTGAATAGAAATCTTTAAATGAAAAATATTCAACACATGTAGATTACCTTTCTCTCTTTCTTCTCATTCCCCCTTTTTTCTAGTCAATCAGGAAAAAAGAGTCTTTAAAATAGAAAAGACGTAGGTAAAAGAGGTAGAAGTCCTACACTCAATAAATTTAAAATCAAGTGTAAGCTTTCCTCCCCGGCAAGAAATTTAAAATAAAGTGTAAGTATTCCCTCCCAGCAAGAAATTTAAAATAAAGTGCAATCATTTTCGGTTTTAGTTTTTTCACAAATAATTTCCAAGCTTTCATCTGAATAAAAGAAAAAAAAAATCGAAAAGAGGTAGAAGTCCAAGCCGGCCAAGCTAGAAGGGGCACGTAATTTTCAATCTCTTCACCAGGGGTGAAATTTAAGAATAGAGTGTCTTTGAGTGTGTTTAGGGTAGGAAGTCGAGGTCCGTGTATCCGCCAAGCACGAATTCAAAGAAAGCAAAGAGATTTAAAATTTCGCTTTTACAACGTGTAATTTAATTGTAGTTTCAAGACTTCAATATCTAAAAATTTTTGGAAGAAAGTTCTTTTCCCGCTTCTTCTTCAATACCTTGGTCAAACATTGCCTCAAATGGCATTTTAGAGATTCAAAATTCAAACAGTTAACGGTAGTTGATATCCCCCTTACTTTTCTATAGTCTTTAGCTCTAAAATGTGTTTTTAGAAAAGCGAGAGCTTCCGAATTAGTCTCTATGCCCAGAAATTTCCGGAAGAGTCCCTAAATCCTTTTATTATTCTAAATGTTGTCAGACAAAGCCTAAAAGCAGCTGTTCCTATCAAGAACCATGGCGTAGGCGGCGCTATTGAATTATTTTTAAGGGGCGTTTTTAAAAGTGTTTGTTTTCTTCTTTCACGTGTGGCTCTCGTTTTTAGAGGGATCGTCGGGGAATTCTTGGATGATAAGTTTTTGATCTTGGGGATAATGGGAACCTCTGCTACAAGTAAAATTTTGAACCTTCAGTTTCAAAAAATAGAGCTTAAAATTGCATTCTTGAAGCTTCAATGCCGCAAAATTTCGGGGCACAACGCCCGAATCCTGCCTTTTCTCTTGAAGGTATTAAAGATAACCTAAATAAAAATGTTTTTAAAACATATTAATTTCGAAACATTTCGGGAGAGAGTCCTTGCTAACGTTACTACCAAAGATGGTCTAAAGTAAAGATGGCTTAAGGTTTCAATTTTGAAAAGTTTCGGAAGGAGATCCCTAACCACTTTTTGTGTCTTAACGTCTCCAAAGTGAAAGCGAAATTGCGCATCTATATATCGAAAATCTTTCAGGGAAGGGTCTTTGAACTTTTACTTCC
Source organism: Uloborus plumipes (assembly GCA_038373865.1). NCBI lineage: Eukaryota > Metazoa > Arthropoda > Arachnida > Araneae > Uloboridae > Uloborus > Uloborus plumipes. Next base: position 82,792 of record JAXGGA010001286.1, read on the forward strand.
CAAAGATAACTTAAATGAAACTTCAGTTCAAAAAAAAAAAAAAAAAAAAAACTCTTCTTTTCTTTTACTCTATCATGAAGAAATATATCCTGAGTTGTGCTTCAGTGTCAAAATATTTCAGGAGAGATGCCCTGAGTCTTCTCAATTCCTTTAACGTCACTAAAGATAGCATGAAATTGCGTGTTTAGAATTTAAGTTTCAGTAAGTCTCCCAAAGGAGTCTTGATCCTCCAACGTCATCAAAGGTATAGCATAAATAATTTCAATTTTGAAAAAAGTTTTGGAGGGAAGTATTATTTAAAATTTCCAGCTTTCCACAAATTACTTCCGGATTCGATGAAAGTGAGTCTTAGCTTGTTACTATCACTATTGAACTACTTTTGAAGTTCTTTAAAGTTATTTTTGATGTATTTATTTTTATTGCAATAACTTCACTCTTTTATTTTACTAGTATTGTTTAAATAATTATATTTGTATTTTGAGCTTTAATAGTTTATGCTCCTTAAATTCATTTTAAACAAGAGTCATGTTAATAAATTCCTATTTTCGTACCTTTTTTCGAGCAAATGTTGCTACAATAATATCAACATCATATTAAAAATAACAGTATTTGTATCCATTAAAAAAAGGAAATAATAGCAAATAAATCATTACATAAATCAAATAATTATATATTATTCAGCGGGGGAGGCCGTATTATAGAAAAATCGTATTCACTGCAGTTGGGTATTCATTGGTACAATGTTAGTTTCTTTTACTTCGAAACAACCATAATGATGATTAAACTCCAAAAAAAAAAAAAGATTTTCTGAAAGAATGCCCCAGAGCCTTGTTTGACATGTGGAATATCCCCTCCTCCCCCGCAGTTCAAACCCCCAGGCCCCGGCCAATCCCCCCCCCCCCCGGGCCCGGTATTCCGCACCCCCAGAATGAACAGCCTAAGTCCGCCTATGCCTGTGATGGAAATAATGTAGTGCAGATTACATATAAGGTAGTACCATAGGCGGCTGGTGTACCAAAACAATGGGGAGGGGAGTGTCAAGAGAAATGTGCGGTCGAAAAGAAATGTGTGGGGGAAGGTGGAAGAGGCAGCACCTACGAAGTTTTTTCCTTTTCGTAAAACTTCGCTGTATTATTGGATTTTTACATTATTGCATGATCAAATGGCTTCCAAAATATGCAGAGTATGGCCTCTAAAATCAACCAGGCGGGCTAACATAGACTTCTCCCTCACCATTCAAAGTTCCATTCTTAAGAAATAACGTGATAAAAGTCTAGTTTTCGGAATTTTTAGCTTTTATTTTAGTGAAATACATCAATCTACTAAAAAAAATCATTTTTTACTTGATCATTACATTTTTATGGTGAAAAATGAGGTGACAAAGCCCCTTTATTTTTGGAAGCTGGGGCAGTCGCCCCCTTGCATGAGCCCTGTACCTTGACATCTGAAGATTCATAAACATTGGTAGAACATCATCTATACCGTAATGCAGGTGAATTCTGTGCTACGTTCTTGCAGATGTTCTCCGGAGTTTCGCGGGGATTCAGAGTTGTTTTTTCTCAAAACATCTGCGAGAACATGGAGCTGAATTTATCTGTGTTACACGACGTGTTTATTGTTCTACCGATGTTTATGGCTCTTAAAACTTAAGGTAATGTGCATAGGAAGCATTCATCAGTAACTAACACAATATTAAAAATAGTAAGGGGTACTCCCACTTTCAAACCACTTTGTAGATTACACATAATAGCTTTGGCCCTTTGGCATGCAATAAGTATGCTTAAAAAAACAGTAAAATAATTACTGATAAAATTCTATGTCAGTTTGTGGGATGTTTAATGCACTTTAATTTGATGGTAATGCAAGTTCAACATTTTTCGCTACATGAACATGTTTCATTATTTATTTATTTTGAAAGGACTCCATCAAAGAATTTCAACTCAATGTTACTCTTGAAAGTGCCCTTTTTTAACATAAGTGTTTTATTTACATTCTTATGTTATTAAAATAAAATTGATTTACTTTCCAGAAACCCAGCAATAAAATGGCGAGAATTCAGCAGCGAAAATCAAAGATATTACATGGAAATCAGTGATACTCTTCAAATGAAATCACAGTACAGGAGAAATGATATGGAGTTTTGGACTTTGCTGATACCAGACTTAATCAATATAAAGAATACTACAGTTAAATCTCTTCATATAGAAGAAACTGATATAGATATAAATTCATTTTCTTGGGGAATAGCTGGACTATCTATTCTTTTGGGAGTTGTATGCGTCGTACTAGTTGGTGTAGTTATTGTGACGAAGAAAAGAATTATGCGGTCATCTCTTATTCCTGCGTCATCTAAAGATGAAGTCAAATACAGAAGCATTTAGTCCCAATCACACCTCATTAAAAAATCATACATCACTATATTTTAGCATAAAATTTTTTTATAGAATCAACTACAATATTGAGCCCAAATATAGCCATAAATTTGCTTTCTTAAAATGAAACTAAATAAATAATGATTTTCTTTCATCATTAAGACAATAGAAAAGTTGTAATCCATCAAGTAGAACAGGGGTAAAAAGGTCCCCAAGATAAAATTAGATACAAAGTAATATGAAGGGTCATACCAGTCATGTTAATATAATTGTAAGGCAAATCCAAACTCCAGAACAAAAATATTGAAATAGTTTGTACTGTACATATTTTATAGAAGAGCAATTAAAAACTTTTTTCAAAGAAATGCTGAAGAACGACAAAGAAATTCTTTAAAGAACTTTTCATAAAGTAATTCAGTATTCCAAATGAAACAAAATGCATTTTTTTAAAAACAGATCATAAGCAAATGCTTTCAAATATTAGAATGAAATAATATTCATGTGAGATTAGTGAAAATAGTCAGAAAGTATAGATTAGTATTAATGTTTGATTTTGTTGAAAGAAAATCTGTTTAATTGTGAATCAAAATGCCCAGTATTGTAAAAGAAAATGTTTAATTGAGAAATCAAGTTTCAAAATGAAACTAACTTTTAAAAACAGATCAAAAGCAAGTGCTTTCCAACCTTAAAATAAAATAATATTGATGTAAGCTTAGTTAGTCAGAAATAATAGATCAGTATCAATGCTGGAGATTTTGTTAAAAGAAAATATTGTTACCTCAGAACAAAAATAGGATATCTTACTATTATATCTAGGATAAAATGTTTTACTGTTGTTCAGGGAGAATGATATATTTAATAGTGGAAAAATAAAATGCAGTATTGTGAAAGAAAATTTGTTTAGTTAAGCAATCAACAGTTTTAGACATAAAACTGACCATTCCTGAAACGTGATTACAGAATAAATACAGAATAAAATTGTCTCAAGATTCACTTTAAGCCCATTTAAAATTGTTTACGTTAAATAGTTGTACATGGCACAATTATAACACTAATTTGTGACAATTGAACTCCATAAAAACTGGTCAGCATTTACATAATATGTCAATTGTGTAAAAGAAAAATAATCAATAATCTTTAATAAATGTAAGAACTTTTCAAAAATTTACTTATGGAGCTGAAGGTATTTTAAGAAATGTATAATTTAAAAAATCTTTCAAAAAATAAAAAATCTGAAAACTGGTGGCTAGAAAAAGTGATGGAGTCAGATCTAGAGATGTCGCGAAATCAAAAACTGCAATGGAGTAAGGAGTAGTAATATGATCTTAGTCATAAGAAATAGGATTAGAGTTCGTCCATCAGAAAATTTTCCAAACTGAAGACATAAGAACCAACTTTTAGATGATCGGTATCATTTCGGGGTATGAATTTAAGTCTTAACATCAGTCTTAAACATGTGATTGTGAGCCATCTTTGAAGAGGAAGGAATGGTGTTTAGAAGCTCTCCCTAGCAATTTTTCTTGAAGTTCCAGTTGCCTAAGTTAGGCAATCATGAATTCTGTTAGAGAGGGGAATCGAGGGTTCTCCCCAAGAAATTTTTTGAAATTAAAGTCCTGAAAATTCAATTTCAGTCTAACTTTGATGACGTTGTGGGAAGGATTTGGTTCAGGGTCCTACATCAGAAAATTTCAAAATTGAAGTTCGAAATACCCAATGATATAGATTAATGTTACCCAACCTTTTTAACTGGAGGAACACATCTCATATTAAGATTAATGTCACAGGATAAAACGCATATAAAAGTTAAATGTGCGTAACTTTTTTTTTTCTGAGCTTAAAACGCGAAAAATAAAAGAAAATTTTAAATCAAGAACTGTTGTTATCATTGTTATAAGCTTATTTTATCAATACAAAGTTTACTTGCTTTTTAGAAATAAATTACTGACTATTTGGCCCCAGAATTGAAATTGCAGTAAAAAAATTTTGTTTGATAGTTGTTTTGAAAGGTTACAAAGCACAGTTTTTGATTCATAACATTGAACGTAATAAGGGTCCATATCACTGCATTGTTTTGAAAAACGTAAAGTAAGGTAGTACTGGTTGTTGGACATTTCTAAATAATGTGTTAAAATTGCATTTTCTTTTTTTTTTATTTTACAAAAAATAATATTCTTGCTCCTTTTTATTCCTTGGTTTATTTTATTTTTAAACTGTAACACCTGCTGTGATTTTTTTGTTTACGTCACTAGAATGAAATTTGTGGCCCCCATTTTGAAAAACCCCTTTGGAGATGGCTCTGAAGTCCCTAGAAAGCTCAAGTTATTCTGAGAGTGGCATGCATTTTATTTTACTTAACTTCACTTTTTTCTTGGAAAAGAGTGCACGAAAATTTCACAGAATATGAGTTCATGACTGATCTGAACTCATACAGAAGGGCTCGACTCCCTAATAGATACAGAATGAAGACAAAATCTGCCAAATAAAGTAACACCAAATTTTTACCTTAAACTTCAAAGAAAAAAAACTAACAGCGCACTGTAATACACTACTTAGAATAATAAAACTAAGCAAAAGAGGGAAGGGATGCAGAAACAATAACGTAATGTAATTAAAACCTTGTTTGTCAAGTTTACTATTATTGACCGAGCTAGAGTACTTTCATAGCAGGACAGAATGCATTTCTAATAATAACATAACAAGTGAATAATTTAAAACTAATACACAAAAACTGAGTGGGCCCAGCCACAATTTGCCACATAAAACCAGCTGCAGCTGACTGAAAATATCAATAAATGATTTTGATACAGAATAAATGCATAGAGTTTCATATGGAAAAAAAATATTTCCATACAACTGAGTATTGAATAAGAAACAAAGACTTATCATAGAAGTAAAATTATTTGACTAGTTTGTTATCATGTAATAAAACACACGCACATCAATAGTGAATAATGAAATTTTAGTTTTTAAAAAACATAAGCAAAATAATAATACAAAAGCATGTCTTAACTAATAGCTTACTTATCTGCATGTAGAATGTAATGCTCAGTATTAAAAAAAGGGCGACATTACAAAATGAAAAGATTTGCAACGCATCTCATGTTTTTTGCCAAACTAGTGAGGATTCAGTTCGCAGTGTAGGCTCCCACAAATGTAAACACTAGACAGCAGAAAAAAGGCAACCCCCCATCATTTCAGCTTTTGCTGAGATAATATGGTGGCGCTAAGTTAATTTTTCGCGTTGCTCCTATATATTTCTGATATTTTTTCCAAAGAATATTTTTTTAACCTAAGTTTTTGTCAGAATAATTATGACAAAATTTGAGAAAAACCTAGACTAACATTGGAAATAATATTAGTATTTTATTGTTCAACTTTTATTACATTAAAAAAAAAGACTTATGTGACAAAAGAGTTAGCACTTTATTAGTTTCTTTCATTTTCTTTTTTCTACCAACTTGTTATCGCAGTTAAATGCATTCACTCAAAATTTTTCAGAAAAATTTCAATATGAGTATTTTGCAAATGCCAACCAAGAGGCAAACTTAAAATTTGGTAGTATAGAACATGCCGTAAAATAAATCTTTTCTAAAAAAAAAAACAGGAATGATTGCACATTTTCCACTCTAGTACTCCGGATAAGTGTCAATTTTTAAACACTATGATAAAACTACTAACATTACCTCTGATTTTACCTTTTTCTGTTTGGTACACTTTTTATCACTGGTCAGATTAAAAACGTAACACCGGGGTTCCACTGTATATGCATATGACATTTACTGGAGAATGTTCTAGCTAGCTGTCTATAAATTGACCCTGTATTGTGAATGGAGGTAGTTCTGGAATAGTGATGATTATAGGGGCTTGTTTGCTTAAATATTCCAAACTTTGTTTACAGTACTACCAGTTGGAGCATTCCATGCAAAATGAGCAAATTAGTAATGGCATACGTGTCGCAGATTTAAATGATACATTTTATTTAAGTAAATCATGTATGAGGGCAAGCAAAGTACAAAGGGAAAAACTGTTAGCTGCTTTGTTACTGTAATTGTATAGATTGTGTCTGTCATATTGTGCTTTGTGCAGCATACAGCCTGTGAGGCTTCGTGTTTTTAATTTAATACTAGTAATTAGTAAATGCAATATACTCAAAAATTGCATAAACTGTGTGATAAAAGAAAAAAAAGAATTACATAAAAATATACAAGAAACTATTAGTAGAATAGAGAAAAAGTGTTGGTGTGAAAAGATTAAAAGTAATACTTGTGGATAAATTGCTTCAATTTATTAATTTGAATATTAAATATGTCACAATATTAAATACTAACACAGTTATAGAGGCAATATTTTGCAGTTATAAAGACCATTTCTTCTTTAGCTTTTCCAGCTGTTCTTGTTTGCTCTGTCCTCTACAAAGGACAAAAAGTACACTTTTAAAGATAAGAATTTTAATTGTAGAAAAATTATAATACACATAATAGAAAGTGAAATGAGATGACTGCTAACAGGAATTATTAATTTCTTTCCTGCCTTTTAGAATCAGAAGATTAGTATAGGTATATGTGCAGCAAAAGATTCTGCCAAGTTTGAAAAATCCATTGCTCACTAAATGGAGCAGGTACGAGAAATGGTTGGGAAGGGTCTCATTATGGTTATTACTTTCAACCGTTTTGAAAATGCAGCATAATTTAGACTGGAAAACACTCTAGGCTAGGCGTGCGCCATTTTCTGGAAAATGGCTGTTCTGTTATCACAAGACAACATGCTATATGCTTGCTGTCTTAAATTTCATGACACTTTAAGCTCCACAGGAGACTTAACACCTCTTCACTCCCCTAAGGTCAGTTTGCTGGGCCATATCCAAATTTAGGATCATTGAACCTCATTTTAGTGGAAAACGGCCATACTGTGAGAGTGAGTTACAACACAACATTATGCTTTCATGCTAAAAAATGTTTTTGTGTCTCAATTGCAATATTTGAATAACTAGACATCACTCCCGAGGGTCCCCTGTACCCAGCACATTACTGAATAACTAGACTGAAAAATAGTCCACCAAGACATGTGGCTCTAACAAGAGGGAGCAGCAGCCACACAGCTAGCATTTTCAAGGTGAAACTAAGGCAAATGCTCTGAGCTTGTCATGTCTCTTAAGCGCAAAGCTGTATGGCTAAAACGATTGATTGACCACTGATTGAAGTATTTTACTAGAACAGTTACCTAAAAAACCGAGTTTATACGCATCTTTCCTACAGTCTGGAAGAGCTCAAAAACAAAATTATTGATTAGGTGAACCCAATTCCAGTAGAAATGCCAAAAAGCAGTGAGGAACTTCGAAAATCAACTTTTTCTGAGCATTGCTGCTAAGAGGTACCATCTGACAGAACTTGTTTTCAAAACTTAACCTTCCAGCCGGCACCCCATCCTGCTTACATGAAAGGTCAAGCATATTTTCACAACCTACGCTATAGTAAAGTCACAAACTTTTGATGGCAACTGAAAGTAGGCTAAAGGGAGGGGGTAGAATAGAAAAGTGAAACCAGAAGAATTCAAAGTGAAACCAGAAATAAAGGTATAAAACGAAAGTCATCTCTAGTGTCTATCTCACATATGCGCCCACTGGAGGGTTAATGGAAAAAAACTGTTCGAAGCACTGATGGCAATAAAACAAATTTCAAGTCTATAAGCTAAAGTTTTTTAAAATTGCTTCTCAAAACATGGGAGTACCTTTTGCCGCACCCTGTACTTTAAATCAATAAACATGAACACATTCACTTAAATTAGCTATCAATATTTGCATGTTTTAAACAACTAACATAAACTGTTCTTCAGCCTGACAAGCTTTCATTTTTATAAAAAATACACCTAACACATAAAATATTAATGATCTCAAAACCTATTTACGTAAATTACACTGCTCGATATTGAAAATGCAACACCAAGAAGGAGTGGTTAGAAATTCATGCAAATTTTACCGTAGACGCACGTCACTGAGTTATGCAAATGATATGAAATGCGCAGCTCTCCGACGCACGTGAAGTAAGATATAAGAGAATGAAGTTGAAAAGTGGGCTATGTTCATGCTCGTTTTTCTGCCAGACTAAATTATCGGAGAAATTTGGTTTTTGTCTCGAAGGATACGTGTGATAGGAGGAAATGCCACGCCGTCCTCAACGAAGACACTTCCAGCATATAGAAGACTTTACAAGGGGTATGGTGATCGGACTGAGATGGGGAGGTTGGTCCATACGTCAAATTGCAGCTGATACCCACATGGATGCAAGCACTGTGCATCAGCTGTGTCGGAGATGGTTGGAAAGAGGAAATGTAGCCACATTGAGGGGTGTAGGTGCAGCCAGAGTGACGTCAGACCGCTTGGATTGACGGATTCACCGACAAGCTGTGGCGGACCCGCAAGTCACTTGTACGTCGATTCTGCAGCACGTGCAAGGTACCCTGGATGTTCCTGTGTCGACCAGAACCATTTTCCGTTGACTGGTTGCACGTGGCCTGCAATCACGGCCCCCGCTAAGAAGACTGCCATTGACCTCACAGCACAGACTCCAACGTTTGGAATGGTGCTGGACCAGAGCGACGTGGATGGCAGAATGGCAAACAGTAGTGTTCTCAGATGAATCCCACTTCTGTTTGTCCAGCGATAGCAGAACCTGTCACTGCCTCGTTCAGAGGACGAACTGTGGCAAATGGTTGAAAGGGAATGGAGTGCCATCCCTCAGGACACCATCCGCAGGCTCATTGACTCCATACCTAGACGTGTTTCTTCGTGCATCGCTGTCCGCGGTGGTCCTACTTCTTACTGAGCCGAAGACGTCCTCGCTCTAAATTTTGCTTATTTATTTTGAAATAAATATCACTTATTGTTCCATGCTGTCTCTGTCTTCTTACCAAATTTCATCAATTTCTGACCACTCCTTCTTGGTGTTGCATTTTCAATGTCGAGCAGTGTATAAATATAATGATTAACTATCATATGTGAGTAATAACGAGGAACAAATATGTTTTAAACTACCCGGAAAGTATACTTTTAAATGCAAATGGCAGATAAACATAAAAGGTTTCCCTCTCATTTCTAGTTACTTCTACAGTGCTATTTAAACTAGTTTTAGAAAATTATTCCAAATAAATGCTTGATGGAAAAAATTTTATCCAAAAAGTGGGATATTCAAAATTTACTAGAAATTTTTAAAAAATAATGCAAGTTAAACGGCATTAGTGTCATGCAAGCTATCATAAAGTTCAGTAAAAAAAATTTACAGAAAAGTAAAATATAGAGCGTTTAAAGCAGTTAATGGTCAAATAATGAACTTGAATGATTAATTTATTGTATTACTTCAGCAGTTAGCTCAGCCTTATGCAACATTTTCAAAGTTTACACTTAAAACTTTTTTTTTAAAGTTCCATATCCATACACATACAAAATCAAAAAATGCAAAAGTTCATATTTGACAAATAACTTTTGATGTTATTGTCAGCACATATTTTACAATAACTATACTTTGAACAAAACCACATCAGACAAAATTATAGTGAAAATAAGCATAAACATAATGCATCAACAATGGAACAAGGCCATAACTCAAAAAAAAAAAAAAAAAAAAGACAGAAAGAGAAACAATAAATAATAAATTACGTACTCAGCATTTCTCCTTAAGTCATTGTAACCTTCACTGATCATTTTACTTCTCTCATCCACTTTTGTTAAAGTATAAGATTTGGCATAGCTAAAAGAGAAAAAAAAGCATAACTAGGACATAAAATCTGATCCACAGCAATGTTAATATCTTTATTAAGAAATGTTAGTTCTTAACAAATGTTTTGACATTTCTGATGATTCTACATTTTTTGCATGCAAGTACTGCAGAATAATAAAACAAAGGCCAGGTTATCACAAACTTTGTCATAAATATGGAAATGCTTACTCATATTTTTTTAGCAACATCCAAAAATGTATCTAAAAATATTTATTTTTTAAAAAGTAATTGCAGATGAGCACACACAAAAATTTTGAGTTTAAATTTTATGTAACTATTTTTTCTTTTTCAGAGAGTGAAATAACTGTTGAATAACAAATAGAGTCAAACCAATAGAAGAAAATAAAAGCAAAACATTTCATAGAGCAATATACATGCAACGGAATTAAAATATTTTACATTGTATGTGCATGCAATTATTACAGATGTAAAATATCTTTATAAACACTTCGACATACAATATGTGTTGCAATTTAAAATTACTTAAATACACTCTTCAGTAAGCACTTTCCTCCAATACAACTGTTTTCTTTCAATTCAGAGATTATTATTAGTATTATTATCCTAACTAGACAGTGCCTCTTTGGAGAAATACTTTGGTATAGAAATTGGGTGAATTATCACAAATACTAAATGATGATCAGCAAGACTCTTCCTATAATTTAAATAATCTTATCTGTATTGAACCGTTATTCTATTTATTCACACTGTATGTAGATATGCAGTCTGAAACTCAGATGTACGTTTAATTTAAAGATGCAATAGAAAATTTTAAAAGAACAAATAATTTTAATGTAGGAGTTGAGATGTGAATTCAAAAATAAAGAAATAAAATTATTCCTGAATGCTATTTCACATAGCTCATCATCCAAATGAATTTCGATAATCTGCATTGAAATCATGCAATCATTTATCTTATTATTTTCTGTGCAAATCAATGTGTGTGATCAAAATTTATGTGCTGTATTCAAACTCAAAATGTTAACAATGGACAAAAAAAAAGCTTTACTAAAAAAATTGTCTAGTGTCAAGTTAGTGAACAAATGCAATTGAAGAGCATGAAAACTTTACATGACCCTACCACTCTTACATATTCTAAGTTCCTTGACAAAATTCATAGACTGCCATTTTACAGTCAATGAATTAAACAGGGTTTTTACCTAGACAGTCTTTCTAACCTGTGCATCAAAAATTCTCAAATTAAATACAGTTTTTGCTAATATTCTTTCACAGAGTTCTTACTTATCAATAACAGTAATTTAAAATACAGAAAGCAGAGCGCAATGAAAAAACACCCAGTCATTGTTACAGCTAAGTGACAAATGGAGTCAATGAATTGAAATTTAAAGATGTTTCATGAAAGAGAAACAGTTTAGTATTAACATAAAATAAGGAAGAGTGGCCTTCTTTTTGAGAAACAGGTCTGAAATGTTGCTATCTTGTATAAAAAACATGACAAGAAATAGGAATCAAAATTCTCCATGTTTATGTAGTTGAGTATACAATCAAAGTGCAAATATTGCATAATTAATGCTTCAAATATTATTTCTTATTAATCATGCTATTTTCAGTACTGAAATTGTTTTGAAATATCATTAACTAATCTTTAATAATTTTTGATTAAACCAGTAGAATAAAACATCCATAGTTCAAAAAATTAAGCATCATTAATATCAAAAATAGACCATTTAGTATAATTTTGTCTTCTATCTTTCCCATCCATGTTTATGACTTTTGAGCTGGATGGCAATTATATGAATGCTAATGATACTTTAACATATTTTACAAGACAAAACATAAAATATTCATTAGAAAGTCTTAATTACAATTTTACATACTTTTGACAAAGGCTCACTAAATGTAAGCATAAAACGAACAAAGTTACCCAATAATGTTAAAAGTAATTCACTGTGAGTAAGAACAGTAAGGATAGACCTCATATTTCTAAACATATTCTTTAATATTAAATACACCTAATCCTAAGCTTTGACATTTCTACACGCAAAACTCTCCTTTTGTCAACAAAGCATGTAAAAGCTATTGAATGTTAATAACCCAAAATGCTGGGGAGATATTTTAACTATGCGAGAATTATATTAATGTATGCAACAAGCAAAAAAGAAACTATTTTAAATTAGATTACTTGAAGCATTTAAAAAATCAATTATACAGATATATACATACACTGGCGGAAAAAAAAAACTCAACACTAAGAAAGACTTGTGTTAGATGAACGAAATTTGGTAGGCGTGTTTATACAACTGAAAGATGACATCGATTGAAATTTCGTGTTCCGCGCATAAGTGTGGCGCAGCTGGCGCCACTCAGAACATGAAAATAAGGCTTGTTTTAAAAGCGTGTTGTGAAGCTCGTGTGTATTATTTTTCCGTGAAATTGGACGAATTACGTTCATGTTAGCCAGGAATACCTTTTAAGAAGACGAAGAAGCCATTATCAACAGCTCACCGAGTTTAAACGAGGTCGTACAAATTGGCTACGAGAAGGTGGATTTTCATTTCGAGATATTGCAGAAAGACTTGGGTGGGAATGTTTCCACCATGCATGATTATTGGAAGCTATGGGCAAGGGATGGTACTACCTCAAGAAGATCGAGTTCCGAGCTGCCACGTGGCACGACTGAGAAGGAAGATCGCCGAATCTTGCGTACGGCTGTGGCGCATCGTACTGCATCTGCGGCTGACATTCGAGCTGCAGTTGGTACTGTCGTGACCCAAGGAACGGTAAGAAACAGTTTACTTCAAGGACAGCTCCGAGCCAGGCAGCCTGTAGCCGGTATTCCATTGACTGCAAACCATTGCCTTTTCCGACGGCAGTGGTGTCACGACAGAGCTCACTGGAGGTCAGAGTGGAGATCTGTTGTAATTTTTGATGAAAACAGATTCTGAATTAGTGCCAGTGGTGGCTGTATATTGGTCAGAAGGAGGCCAGGGGACCGCCTGCATCCAAGCGGTCTACGGCCTAGACACACGGGACTCACACCTGGAGTTATGGTCTCTGGAGCAATTTCCTACGACGGCAGGGGCATTCTTGTGGTTATCCCAAACTCACTGACTGAAAATTTGTCGTCAGTCTGTTAATTTAACCAGTAGTACAGCCCTTCATGAGTAGCATTCAAGGGGGCGTTTTCCAGCCGGATAACGCTCGCCCTCACATCACTGCTGTAACGCAATGTGCTCTACAGAGTGCTGACATGTTACCATGACCTGCAAAATCACCAGGTCTGTCTCCAATTGATAACGTATGGGACATCATGGGATGGCACCTCGAGCATCATCCACAGTCAGCAATGACGGTCCTAGTATTGACACAGCAAGTGCAACAAGCATGGAACTCCATACCACAAAGTGACATTCGGCACCTGTATGACATAATGCATGCACGGTTGCAGGCTTGCCTTCAAAATTCTGGAGGTTACACCCTCTATTAAATTAACATAATTTCACATTTGCACAGCATTTTCTTGAGCTTAAATTTGCCAGTGGTCTTGTACATTTAATCAATTAAACATGTTAACTAGACAATTGCATTACCCAAATTTCATTACTCTACGGCAATTTTTTCTTGGTGTTGGGATTGTTTTTTTCCGCCAGTGTATATAATTCTTTTTTTTTTTTTTTGCTGTCTAGGCAGACTATTAAAGACTGACATTTTGATTAGGCACAGTGGGTGGTAATGACATTTTAGTACTTATATTAAGCTTCCATATTAATAAGTATTATTTAGCACTGTTAAATACTTGTTTTAGCTTTTCTTTTCTTTCAGAAGTTATTTGAAAAATAAATAACAGTAATAAAAAGAAATAGAAAACACTTTTCTAAGGTTGCTAATAGCCGGGAACAAGAAATTGTCCCTTTCTATGGAACAAATTAGAGGGGGATTTTGTTCATTATTTTGAAATAATTTCCTTTTTGGCCAAAGGAGGTTGTGTACTTGAAGGTAACGACTTTTACTTTCCTAACTTTGTGTTATTCTAGGATGTTGTGGTCCTCCAAAGATTGGATTATTTCCTTTTCTTGTTATACAAAGCTAGTGTTTGTGGCAATATTCCTAAGTTTTGGATAGAACTTCAAAAATGGCTAGGAGTAGACGGACTTTTAAACTCTCAAGATAAAGTTGAAATGTGTCTATTTTGGCATAGCAAAGAAGGAAATTTTATCGAAATCTGATGCACGGCAATTACACTTTCATTAGCTTAAAAAAAACGAAACTAGCATTTGCAAGCGTTTACTGATGAAAATTTTAATACAGAAAGAAAATGCCCACAAGACTAAATATATCCAGAACCTGAGGAGGCTTTAGTAAAATAAATACAGGAAGTCGATTGTTCATAAAAAAAGCAGTTTCATGAGCAAAAAGCAGTTTCATGAGCACCTACACAAACTCTTAAATTTATATAACTATACAAAAGGTAATTATGGTTGAGTTGTACCGTAATATATTTGATACCTTATTCGGTTACTTTTTTACTTATATTAGAAATTTAATGGTTTCAGTGGTTGTATTTTATTTGATTCTTTAGTTTTGCTTTCGTTTTTGATTAGCCGAATTTTCGATACCTGAAATTTTTTTCTTGTTCCCAACAACTTTGACTTGTCGAAGTATCACTGTAATTTGTACTCTTTAAATCGTTTAGTGGAATTCAAAAAAAATATTAAAGCATCTGAAAATATTCAGTGCTCCAGGAGAAATGTGAAAGCTAGAAAAAAAATCAGAGGGGAGAGGGTATAGTTAAATTTTTCTGAAGGAAAATATGGTTAGATTTAATCCTTTCCTATGGTCATAAAAGGAAAACTTCTGAGTTTCTGCGGTTGGATGCATCTCTAAATCCACTTTCTTGGATATGGCACTGCTAGCATACACAAAAGAAATCTTAAAATTTATTTGAAAAAAATATAATATTTAAAAATGGGAAAAATTGATCGCAACAAAAATGGAGCACATATGCGTCTAAGACAAGTTTTGTATCAAATGTGTACTATAAATTAATATTTGCATTTTATGGATAAAAAAATTTTATGACATAAATAATAACAAGTTGTTTACGAATATGTATGAATTTAATATTTTCATGGAGCATTAGCTAAGGTTTTTTTTTCTTTCTTTTTTTTCTGGTTTGGTTAAGTAAGTTTCTTTTCTTTCCAGTCGAGGAGAGGAGGGAGGTGACACCATAGGTCAATGCCCCAGGTAAAACCTGGGCTAGCCATGCCACTGGATTTAGTTTTGTGTTACGTCAGTAATTCAAAATTATGTTATTTAAACCAAAGAATGAAAATCTATTCATTAGTCTTTTTAATTTCCTTGATGGACAAACCAGAAATTGAGAAATACGTAAGCATACATATCATCAAAATAAACATACTTACCTATATGCAATAAAATACATCAGCGAGCCTATAGCAACAAGGATAAAACAGCCAGAAACAATCCACAAATTTTTTATCCGATGTACAGGATCCACTTTTCTTGTTTTACCATGCTGGTAGTAATATTCTTTAAATTCTGGTCTGTCATTAAATGAAGAGTCTTGATTCCAGAAATCTCTATCACTATTAAGAGGAATTAATAATAATGTAATGAAAAGTATCACAGTCAAATTGGGATTTCAAGAAGCAGCTTTTACAATATATAACAAAAAGTTATTCTTTAGTAAACTTTAAAATGTAACATTCCTTTAAGAATAAACTTTCAAGGAACAGTGTATGCATAAGGATATTCACAAAAAATTCCTTATATTCTTATCTGCAGCTCATTAATTGAATTGATTTCAGTTGAGTCTCAACTTATGTGAGGGAAGCATTCGTCGACCCCTCGCGTAACTCGAAATTTCATGTAGTGGAAAAACACATTTTTACAAAAATATCTAATTATTTCAGACGTTTGAAAACACCCCACAAACTGTTTCAAACCATTTATTAACTATGTAAACATAAGTTTCTTACACAAAGAATTGAATTTTTACTGCTTTGTGAAAAAAGCTGCATTATTCAACATAAAATACTGCTACAATGCACAAAAGCAATGATCGGGGGAGATAAAATCAAACAGAACGGTATGAAGTAATAAAAAGATGCAGCACTATAATAGTATTGTACCGCAGATACAGTAATTATAACATAAAATAAAGATGATGATGGTTTATGATGAGCAATCTAATCGTTATTAGTCTTCTTTATATTGTCTTTAAGTCAGAAACTTTCTTTTCCCTTCCATCCTCACAAATTTTAGAAAAAACAGCCCACTTAGGTACTTTTATATTTCAACAACTTTCATATTTAGAGTGAAAAAAATAAATGAAAAATGGGAAGTAGTTTCTGTATTCACTAACGAAGTGAAAATCTAAGATGAGTACGATGTGGGAGTACCTTTCAGTAAAGCTAAAGGGATGAAAGTCTATTCACAAAAAAAGCAATATTTAATAGTCAATAACGAAACAGTCAACCCCCTCCACACACACACAATTCATTTCCAAAATTCTTTGTGTTAAGGTCAAGAAATTAGAATTAGCTCTAAAAGTCATTACTTGTGAAAAACTCGCACTATAGACTTTTTAGGTAAGTCGAATTGCATTGTAGTGCTAGTCCACTGTACATCAGAAAGGGCTTAAATCCCAGTAATAAAACATTTCAGGATTCAATAAAAAGTGTTTACTACTTTCATATATTATTTAAATTCTACAAGAGATTTTATTTCTAATCTAACCATAAGTAGAATCATTACCTCACCTTGCATTATGTTTCCTTTTGTTACCAAAATTAATTAAAAATTTTTTTTTTAATTTGAACCTATGTTTTTCTGTAATCAAAAACCTGAAAGTCTAGCTTAGCATGATGAAAATATAAATCAATTAAAACAGATTTATTCTTAACTGATTTCTGATATTTGAAAATAATGTTACACAGTGACAAGTAAAGTATATATGTGTAAAATCATCTTAAGAAAATATTTCTCGTAATTTCCTCTTTCTCTCCTCTAGTTTCCGTAAAAAATTGAGTCTGGTTAAAAAATAAAAAATAAATAGAGAATGAAAATAAACAAACTGAGAAAAAAAAAAACAAAAGTTTCACAAGTGTAAAAATAACGAATCATATTTATCAAATAAATCCTCTATAGAAATATTCTTTTTCTCTCCTTTGTTTGCCTGGTTTTGTGGACCAAGTTTGGTGTACATATTAATAAGATTATGGTCAAAATTGAACTGAATAATCTTCTTGATATCAGTTATTTCCCCCTATACATGAGAATTTGCACTTTGTACTCAATACCGGCTAAGCTAATTTAGCTGAAAAGCGCTACTTTGCAAGCATGAAAGTATACTCTTGAAAAACTCATTAAAATAGCTACCCTTAAATTATTATGTGGTGTTTATCAAATACTAAAACATCATAAGTTTGGTAAGACCTCATTTGGAGTATGTTATTCAGTTTTGGTCTCCTTATCTGAAGAAAGATATTAATTTATTGGAAAGGGCACAAAGAAGGGCTATAAAGTTAATAAACGGATTTTCTAATTTAGACTATGATTCCAGACTTAGAATGCTTAATACGAATAGTCTTGAGCAAAGGAGAACCAGAGGGGACATGATTCAGTTATTTAAATTTATTAAAATGAATGATGTTGCAGGGCTAGATTTTTGCACAGAAAGCAGGACAAGGGGTCATTGTTTTAAGCTGTTCAAATCTCAGGCTAATCTGGAAATTCGAAAAAATTACTATTTTAGCAGGGTAGTGGGAACTTGGAACAATTTACCAGAAGACGAGGTAAGGAGCAATGGAGTAGATAGCTTTAAGAGGGCCATTGATCTTCATTGGGGTCTTTAATTTGACTAGGACCAGCCCAGTTGGGCCCAGAGCCTGCTGCTGGTTGTTGCATTTGTATTTGTTTCATGAATGTTGAGAATTGAAATTATTTCATCCTATAGAATTGTTTTTCTAAAATCTCAACTTGGGATAAGCCCTTTTAAATATCTTAATACTCATTCAAAAAATAAATTGTTTAGTAAGGTGTGTTGTTTCATTTATGAATATTTCAAGCTATAAAGGTAATATCACTTAAGTTTGGATGAAAAAATAGTTTTTCATCCAAATGATTATTTAAAGGCTAAATATATTGACACAGTAGAAGCAGCTAAAAATAAAATGTAAGCTTATCTTTTACTTGAGTTTGATTTTATAATACAAAATGCACCACTCTTTGGTTACTGTGATTCAATTAGGAGACGTAAAGGAGGACTTAGAACAAATTTAAAACTTCGCTTTTGATTGAAAATTTAAGATTTTTGGAGTCACACCCTTAATATTTTAAACTGTTTTTTTTTATAAAAAAAAAAAAACTCTAATTATTCTGCAGACACTATTTCCTCCTTTTTATGATTTATAAAGCGCATTATTAAGGTTATTTTTATTAGGTTTATATTTGCCATTTTGCAACTAAAATGAAACAAAGGGAAAAATCCAATGAAGCAGTATAGGGAGCAATGATAAATAGAGAAGAGAAATGATACACTTGTGCATGTTTGAAAATAAAATTTTAAATCATAAATACATATATTTATAGTGTATTCTGTTTACATAAGATATACTGATAACTACTAATGAGTAGTTTATAACAATCATTTCTCAAAACTGAAAATTTAATCATTTACCAAATTTCAATTTTTGACTAGATGTCTGGTCCATTTAACATGTAACTCTGGGACTGCCCAGCCGGAGGGTGGTTAAGCTTTAATTTTCACTTATGCATATTTAATCAACAAGAAAATAAAATACCGATTAAACATAATTATTTTACATAATTTTTAGAGAAACAACAAAACTAGAAACATTTATTTTACATGTAATCTGATAAAAATATTTGGCTTAAAAATATTTTTAATGGAAGATGTTTCCATAAATGAAGAGGAGCAGATTGGGAAAATATGAAATTCTCCCGATTTCATTAATCAAAATGATCAAATTACTGGCTTTAATTTTGCAAAGTTTTTGTGTAATAAATTCACGTTAGGATGATAAATAGTACAATAATATGTTTCTTTCTAAAAAAGGAAAATTGTTTACATAATTTTTAGACAAATAACTACTTGAAAAAAGCTGACGTAAAAACTTTTAAAACCAACATCAGTATTTTTTTTGTTTTTTTTAATATTTTAAGAGTAATGCAAAGAACTGTACAAAACATAATTGCAACTTATTGTTTTCTCATCTTGTATGCATTGTATCAAGCCTGTCTTGAAAAAACTGTGGCATATGCAAAGAGTGATGGCTTTTAGCGTTTAAACCCCTCGCTTTAGAGTTTGAGTTGATATTGAAAATTCGTACATTACCCAAGTTAATTACTGAATAATACTATTTATATACGATTTATAAGTAAGTTATTAAGTTTTTATTAATGTTTATTTGTTTGTAAGGGCTTAAGTTTCTTTTATTTAAAATGTTTATTTGAATATGCATAATTTCAAAGTTGAGATTATGTGCGAGGGCGCCCCACTAAAGAAATTGCCTGACAGTGGCATTGTATTAGCTAATTTTTGACCTTATTTACTATGGGAGGCAGTTTGTGTGTTTGTGTGTGGGGGGGGGGGTGAAGAAAGTTTTGATATCTTTGGAAAAAAATTGAGCACCTCCCTACAGAAAA
Organism: Uloborus plumipes; assembly: GCA_038373865.1. NCBI lineage: Eukaryota > Metazoa > Arthropoda > Arachnida > Araneae > Uloboridae > Uloborus > Uloborus plumipes. The sequence goes on from JAXGGA010001286.1 coordinate 102,587, forward strand.
TACTGCCTTAGCCACTGTGCAAGAGTATTAATCCTCTTCATCAGTGGGTAGGTTTGATACAACTCTAAACATTCAGAAAATTGGGACTATTTTTTCAAATAATTATTTTTTAACTTCACTATATTTTTAACATGTAAATAACAGATGAATTAATAAGAAAACATGACAAACTGCATTATTATTATTATTATTATTATTTGTAAGCTTTAAAATACTATTTTAAAAAAAGTGTTTCATGATAGATGATACCCTTACTGTAACTAATTTAATTTTAATTACTAAATCCAAATCTCTTCAGTATAATTTAATGCTGAAATCTAGTTCATATCGGCTTGTTAAATTTAATTTTAAATTAGGCTCTTTTTTAAAATGGCATTCACACAAATCTCAGCTTACTGCATGTAAAAGGAAAAGATATGAATGGATAGCCTCAATCAAGAGCTTATTCTGATCAGAAAGAAAGAACTGCTAAGGTTTTTCAGATACAAACGGCAATTTATGGGAATACCTCTTAAAAGTTTGAACTGTGGCTTATTACATTGCTCCAAGAACTTTCAAATGCACAGTATTTCTTTTAAAACTAAAGTTGGCAATATGGCAAACCCTGCAACTATCTGAGATTCACCTGCATAGAGATAATTTTGAAGAAAAAGAGAGATTAATTTGTAGTAAACTTAATGTTGATATTTTGTTTATTTGTTTACAATTAACAAAAATGAAAGTGACAGAACTTTTAAAGTCATCAATAAGTATATTTAATAAAACAATTAATAATATAGAATTTTAAAACACAAATGTCACTAACAAAGGTCCATATGTTTGTTGATACTCTGAATGAGATCTTCTATCAGGAGGATTCCAGGATTTATTGTCAAACCGTCGTCTACTGTCAGTATTCACAAGTGTCGTATAAGCATCATTCAGTTCAACAAATTTCTTATGCTGAGAAGAATCGCCTGGTTTTATGTCTGGGTGCAGCTAAAATTTAATAATTACATTAATTATGTGTAACAACAATGTCATCATCACAATTTAATCACTTTGACACAGTACATTAAAGCATAAAAACAAACTAAAATTTAAAATAAACTCATTTTGCACGTAACTTTTGAACTCTCAATTTTTTTTTGGTTAACTTCAAAAATTTTCTGCTTGGATTTCATTTAATAATAACTCAAACTGTGTAAGTGGAGCTGACAACTGCTAAAAGCTAAAATATTTTCATACTCCAAATAGGATCTTCATGCCTGTCATTTGGAAGATCAAGAGGGGGAAAGCACCCCCTGGCTTTGAGAAATCAATTAATGTTATGACTTAACATTAGGATTATAATTTATTTTCTTTTTTAAGTAGCTTATAGTAGAGAGGAATGAACTTTTTGATACAAAATTGAAAAATTACCACTATTTTGTTCAATTCAAAAAAAAAAAGTTTGGCACTAATGATATTGAAAATTCATAAATTTTATTACTTTTAGCACAGTCAAAACATATTAACTGTATTAAATTTAAAATTCAAATATAGTTATTTTTACATCTTTAAAATACTTCAACTGTCTAATCTTTTATCGTAAAACCTTCCTTGCATCTGCGCATGCCTGAGGTCTCTTTGGATTTCCTCAAAATAGGGGAGAAATGCGAAGTAACATTCAACAGAAAGTAAGAAGTGAAAGCACCGGCAAGTGCGTCTCCTTATCCTATCACCCCTTTTTCAAATGGAAGCGATCGTGACTGCCAGGCGCGCAATACACAGCTAGACAGTACCACTAATTTTACCATTCACATGGAAAGAATATTCATGCACAATATACCAACAATGAATCTGTCAATACAAGTCAATTGTAGTTCATGGCTGTGGAATATTTTGATATCAAAATTTCACCCATCAAAACCCGGCTTCCTGTCATATATTTGAGATAAAAGCACGCAGTATTTACAATAATAACCACTATCATTTAGGATTGAAGAAACAAAATGAGATCACATATAGCACAGGGATTCCATCTACGGCTGTTAGTAAATGTCTTTTTTTCAAACATTTTGTGAGTAGGGTGAGTGAAGCAATATACTATTGCTCAATAATTTTTTCAAGGGTTCCCTTTGAGCAGTGTGGTCTAGCATTATCTTGTTTCAGGATTACTCCTTTGATGTTAATGATAGTGGAAATACTCTTGCCACAAATAGCATTATCTGATTTCCTTTTCTTCAGATAACTAAAACACTTTCTATGAAATAAAAACTTGAAAATTTGGCTTGTAAACAACCTGCCTTATTCATTTGTTTTGGTCCAAACAATTAATTCATTTTCCTGTATCCAGGATTGAAAATTGGCATACTTGATGGCAAAAGGCTGTTGATAACAAGGGTAACTACATCATTTATTAAAAATAAAACTTAAAATAATTGCTTGTTTGAAACAAACGCTACTTTTTGGTCCCCCAAATATATTAGGTTAAGCAAAAAAAAAAAAAAAATGACGACTGTTTGTGAAGTTATGAATGTCAACTAATACTTTTATTATAAGTTTGAAGCCAAACCATGATAAAACTCTTGAAATGTCCCTTTCACAACAAACTTTTTCTGTGGTTTGTCACATATATATGCATGTACATATTTTTGGCTTATATATGTTTCATATTGGCTAATTTATTTATTTTATTTATTTACAACACATATTTCGAGCTCGTGTACTTGGTCACTCGACCCGTTTATGAACTCACGTCCAATGTGACAGATAGTACAAGACAGAGTTTACGCTCACGGAGAAGGAAGTTACAGCCAGAGCGAGGGCAAGAATCGAACCCGCCGTCCTGGGCTTGCTAAAGTGAGGCGCAGACATACAACGCCGCCAGGACCCCTTCATATTGGCTAAAAAATATATATGGGTAAAACCACAGCAATATTGTTTGATACAAACAGGACATTAAAAAATTGTTATGGTTTCGTTTCTAGGGGTCAAAAATGATGACTGGAAGAAAAATCAGTCATTGGAGAATTTTTGCAGCAAAATATGACTAATGACAGCGAATTTTGAGCACAATTAACTTTTTAGGTAAAATAAATCAGCAAAACAGGGGAGAGCAATTACACAAGTAAACCTAGTGTATGAAGAACTTTTCTTTACATAATTTTAGGGAAGATAATAATATTAAAGAAACAAGAATGTGTGAAAAGGTTGAAAAGGCAGTGAAGCACTTTCATAATTTAAAAAAAAATGCAAACAAATTATTGACTAAAAGACAAAAAGTTATGCAAATGAAAACAACATACTTTCTTACACATTTTTATATAGGCTTGTTTCACATCTTTTGTAGTACATGTACTCTTCAACCCAAGAACATCATATGGATTTCTGTAGGCATATTTCTTTTAAATATTTTAATCAGTATAATTTATACATGAAATATTAATTATTTTACGACTTAAATTAGATATAAAGCACTCAGCAGTTCAGTAAAATACATTATACTAAATGTTTCACTCCAAATTTTAGAACATGCATCAAAATACGAGCAAGTTAAAAATTTTACACTTCTATTTGCAGGCAAATTAGAACTTTTGATGACTAGGTGGAGTCATTAAATGAACAAAACAAAAACAAACAAACAGGGGTAGCTTTTTTATATGCACACATCAGCCCCAAGGAAAAGCAATATAAGTCACTTTTTGAAAAACTGAAATAAAGTGTAATTAAATACATTTCCAGACATATTTTTGTACAGTTCAAGAGGGAGAAAAAAGAAATATCATACGCACCTCCATCCCGCCTTTATTAATGCACTAATGACTGATTAAGTATTGCATGTTACTTCAAAAGCACTTGAAGATATGTATGAGAGAAGAAATGCACTTGAAAGCCAACTTCTTTTAGCAAGAGAAGCGGGAAAGAGAAGGCAACACTGGATCACTGCATACCTACCATTTTTGAAAGAAGTACAAACACAGACTAGATTTAACATCAAAAAACAGTTGAGTTTCCACCAAAAAACAGGGAGAAAAACTACCTTTTTGCAATGAAAATATTTTAAGATGAAAGCCTTTTAGTTGAATACTATTCAATTCAGTATTTAAACTTCATGAAATTTCAAAACCTGCACATTAAATGATCACAGAATTTTATTTAAGGTTTTAATACAAATGAAAATAAATTTATTAATCAGCTTGATAATAATAATGTAAATAAAAAATTAATATAAGTACAGTCGAACCCGCAAATATGCAATAGCCATTTTGCCAAGAAAAAATATTCTAATAAGCGGGATATTCTATTATCCGGGATCAAAATAATGCATTACAACGATTAGGGGCATTAAAAATGTATTGTATTAAGCGGGATATTCTTTTAACCGATGTTCTAATAAACAGGCTCGACGGTATATATAATTACAAACAAATGCAAAAATACACATTAGAATTGTATCTTAATCTGGCCAGTGAAAAGCAATACAAATAATTACTGTTACAAAAGCTAAAATTTTTGTTTAAATTTAAAAATAATTGAAAGAAAAATCTGATTTGGGGTAACTTTTGCAAATGTTTATCTTTTTTCTTCCTTTAAATATTTTAATTACAAATGTAAATGTCCGTAAGTTTTTCCAAAATGCCTGGTTACTTATTTGAGGCATAACTGATTAAAGTTTTAGTGCAATCTAATTCTTCAGCCAAGTAGTTAACTTATTAGAGGTCAAAATAGACAGGTGGTCAACATAGAGAGGTGGCTGAGTTACAAAGGTGTTAATTCATTATTATAAGATAGGACTAATTCCGTCAATGAAAAAAATTGTCAACTTGGACAGGTGGTTAACTTACAAGGATGGTCAACTTTAAAGCTTTTACAGTATTGGTAGACAGCTACAAGCAAAATTTACAATGAATAAATGACTGAAACACATGAAAAACACATTAAATAACATTCATTTAGCAACAAGACTAAATGTTTTTTAAATGAGTAAGAGAATAAAAAATAAGCTGCATGTGAAATGCACAACAAGTAACCAAATCTAAATCCATCACATAAGAAAGTCAAAATCTTTAGTTGGTACTTTATTTTGTTCAAATATTCAAGCTTAAATACGTCGTAAAATTTTCCTTGCTGACCCAACTCGATACATCAAAGTCGCTTTATTTTTTCAAATAATATGAACAAAAAGAAACAAACTGGCTCCCTTGCATAAAAAGCGACCAAGACAAAGTGCATCTTTCAAACCGATAATTTTCACGTTTTCTTGAAAGTTTTTTTTTTTCCAACTCCTAGAAAAGAAAAACTTGCACATGGAAGGAACTGAAAGCTCTCATTGGTTTGACCCAAAAATGGGATTGAAAAAATTAGAGGGAGATTTTGTTCGGAATTTTGGAACAATTTCATTTTTGGCCAACGGAGAGGTAGTGTACTCGAAGGTCTTGATGACTACTTTCCTAACTTTGTGGTACTATATGATGTTGTGCTCTTTCAAAAGATTGGATTATTTTCTTTTGTTGTTATACAAAGCGAGTGATTATGGTGACATCTCAACGTTTAGAATAGAACTTTAAAAATTGCTAAGAGAAGACTTAAACTTTAAAACTTGTAAGATAAAGCTGAATAAATTAAAGAAGAATATTTTGGCATAGCAAAAAAGAAAGTTTCATCGAAATTTGGTGCACAGAAAATTACTTTATCAATTTTTAAAAAGCGAATCTAAAATCTGTACGTGTTTGCTGACAAAAATTTTAATTCAAAAATAAAATGCCTATAAGACTGAATACATCCAGAGCCTGAGGAGGCTTTATAAAAAGAAATACACGAAGCCATTATTTCTCTAGCCTGTTTTCTTTACAACACCAAAGCTTTCTCATTTTTTTATCAAATTCCATGATTTAAGCGTCATTTTAAATCTGGCTGGCTTTTGAGAAAAAATAAACTCACTATCTACTGTCTAAAAAATAGAGAAAAAGTTTTCTCTCGAAAAAACTTCTTCTCTATTCTTTATTACACATAATTTGAATGAATAAGCATCCGGAAACAAAGCTACAGTTGTGTGAGTGGATAGCGCGTCGTCGCGTTGGTAACGGGATGTCGCAGGATCGATCCTGCAAGGGATTTGTCGGTTATATTACATTTTTTCTCACCGGGTTAACTTTGATCCAAATTCCCAAGAGTATATAACCAAAACTCATTGTAAGATTTTAAACCAGTTTTTATATTATATTCAAACCAGAAAAGAAAACATTTATTTTAGCATGAATAATATTTCTTAAAGGTGTTTTGTTTTATTTTATTTTTATTTATTTATGTATTTTTTTTATTTATTTGTTTCCTAGAAACTACATAAAAATTTAAAAGTCAGGCATGATTTCATTCTGTTTCAAATCAGCGAAAAATTATTCATAAAATAGCAGTTTTATAAGTAAAAATTGGCGTCCCAAAAGATACAAACTCTTGAATTTATATAATTATATTAAAGGTTAATTATGTTGAGTTATATATAATACTTGATACATTATTCTGTTACTTTTTTACTCATATCATAAATTTAATAGTTTCAGTGGTAGTATTCTATTTTATTCTATAATTTTGCTTTCATTTTTGATAAGCCTAATTGTCAATAACTCAAATTTTTTTCTTATTCCCTGCAACTTCGACATCAGTTTCACAGTATTTGTATACCTGCTAATGTACTTATTTAGTGGCTTTTTCTGCTTGGATTTCAAGATAGGCCAATTTACAAAGTTTTAGCACAAAAACACACAAGCAATGGGGATTTAAAGTACGAGTATTATGGGTGAAACCAACCAATCACTAGTGTTGAAAATTTCAGAATTGTCCACACCCAATTTCTAGAAACTTTACCATTACCAAGAAATTCTTTCATTAAAACTTTTCTGATGAATGCCACAAAATCAGTGGCAAAACTTTTGTAAAGCTTGCAGCTACAAGTTCGAAATCAAACTATTTTTAAACGTATGAACACTTCAGCTTTAATAAACTAAATTTATAAATGGAGTGGAGATCGAGGGGGAGGGGGTGCCGGAAAATTCTGATAATTTTCAGACATGACAGAATTCCACCTAATGACAAAAGCTATGCAGTCAACCCACTGCATAAAATCGTGAAAAGTTTATACAAATCAATCAGAAACATGTAAATCAACATTCAAAACTTCAAAAGAAACTAAAGTTATGATTCATCAGTTCAATTTTACCTATTGCTAGCTTTACGAGAGTAGAGTCGCACAAAGTACCCATCTAATGCTTTACTAGCTGTCCTTGGGGTAATGAAATAACCCCTGCATATCATTCTTGGGTCATTTGACTCTCATATTGAATAAATATTTATACTGTTACTACAATACATTTTTGTTCTTTCTCTCCAAAATTCCAAGGCCTATTGTCACACTTCCATTCCAAATATAACACCAATGTTTCGATTTTGTGTATTTTGGTTTTTTTCGAGTCTCGGTTATGAAACAAAATTACGTAGTACACTTTATTACATTCGGCGCAAACGTAAGGCAAAAAGTTCTACAGATGTCATCTGTAGGTTTCTCCTTTCAAATACGCAAAAGCAATTGCTGACTTGATTGAGTCCCATGACGTAAAGCGGATATTAAACGTCACTGAGGGTACTGTTGCAGACGAAGGTCCGATTTTCCTTAAAAAGTCTTTTTTTTTCTATTCACAAAAGCGATACTTTTGCTAAGAAATGTGGTAACAGAATAATGAGCGATTAATTTGTTTTGGTTCTAAATGCTTTTTTACATATTTTTCTAATTTTAAGCATCTTGGTTTCTGGTCGAAAACTCGCAATTTCTCTTTATTTATCACTTTTCTCAGCATTTTTCACATAATTGTAAGTTTGTATAAACTCTACGTATGCGCACAAGCATATCAACCCAAGGATTATGAAATAAAACTAGTTTTTTCAACGAAAGTTATCCTCAATACTCATTCAAAATACCCGTACACGAAAAGTTAAATGGACCATGCTGTCAAATCCAATGGTATTATATCTCTGTGTCCGAATCCTATTTAGAGTACTACAATGATGTGTGGTCTTCACACTTATTTCTATCTGTCACAGCAGTTAGACCTCCACTTCCGAATTTTTCCAGAGGGGGAGGGGGGGGCAAAGGGGTACATACTCAATGTTAACTGCAAAAAACGGCAAAAAAAAAAAAAAAAAAAACACTTACGTGTAAATATACTAATTTTCCAAAGTTAGGGGGGGTGCAATCGGCCCCTCTGACCTCCCAAATGACGGATAAATCTGTAAAGGAGCTTCGAACGTATGTTGAAAAAGTCTGTCTTCTAAAATAAATGCTTTTTACCAATGCGGGTGGGGCGCACAGCGCATCCCCCCACCAGAGGCCACAAGGGCAATTTAAGAAAGAGCAATTAATTGCTTTGAATTTTACTGATTTCCCTTTTTTCCTTTCAATCCTCAGATGTTGTTTGAAACGTTTTTTAAACTAAATTAATAACATTTCACCATTGAGGGGGCCATTATCATTTTAGGGGTAATTCGTAGTCAAAAAAGGTTGGGATTGCTGCTCTATAAGAAATTGGAATGGAAGAATAATTTACATAGAGCTAACCGACTGAGGACCAATTGAGTTTTCTCAAATGAAATTGCAATCGGCCAACTAAGTTTTTCCACATGAGCAAACGATGGCCCAGTCTTTACCTACATTATTTCTCTAGCCTGTTTTCTTTACAATGCCAAAGCTTTCTCATTTCTTTATAAAATTCCATGATTTAAGCGTCATTTTAAATCTGGCTGGCTTTTGAGAAAAAATAGACTCACTATCTACTGTCTAAAAAATAGAGAAAAAGTTTTCTCTCAAAAAAACTTCTTCTCTATTCTTTATTACGCATAATTTGAATGAATAAGCATCCGGAAACGAAGCTACAGTTGCGTGAGTGGATAGCGCGTCGTCGCGTTGGTAACGGGAAGTCGCAGGATCGATCCTGCAAGGGATTTGTCGGTTATATTACTTTTTCTTACCGGGTTAACTTTGATCCAAATTCCCAAGAGTATATAACCAAAACTCATTGTAAGATTTTAAACCAGTTTTTATATTACATTGAAACCAGAAAAGAAAACATTTATTTTAGCATGAATAATATTTCTTAAAGGTGTTTTGTTTTATTTATTTTTTATTTATTTTATTTTTATTTATTTATGTATTTTTTTATTTATTTGTTTCCTAGAAACTACATAAAAAATTAAAAGTCAGGCATGATTTCATTCTGTTTCAAATCAGCGAAAAATATCAATTCACTATGCTTCTGTTTTTCAAAAAATTACTGTTTAAATAAATCCAATTTTTGAATTACTGCTGTCTAGCGAGAAACTTCGTGCGGGTCAACTAGTTTTACCTATATTATTTCTCTAGTCTGTTTTCTTTACCACGTCAAACTTTCTCATTTCTTTTTAGAATTCCATGATTTACACCTCGTTTTAAAGCTTATTCGGTCGGCTTTTGGCGAAAAATAGACAAACTGTCTGATATATTACCGAAACTCAATGTAGGATTCCAAACAGGGTATTTCTATTACATAAAAACCAGAAAAGAAAATAATTACTTCAGCATGACTAATATTTTTGAGGGTCCTTTTTCTTTGGTTCCGTAGTAATTCATAAACATTCAAAAGTAAGGCATGATTTCCTTCTTTTTTTAAATCAGCGAAAAATAGCAATTTACTATGTGTGTTTGTTTTCGAAAAAATACCGTTTAAATAAATCGGATAGTTAAATTATTGCTGTCTAGCGCCAAACCTTCGCGCGGCTCAACTAAAAGTTGTTATTTTTCTTAATGACTATAAGTCAAAATAGCTGACGTTTCTGTGGTTTTATTTATATTTTTTACCTTAACTAAAAACGATGTTGGACCATTGTCGTTGTTACTAACAGCATCAGCTAAGGTAGGATTTTGTTAACTAGTTGCTTAGCAAATTTCCTACCATTTTCAAATTTCACTTCTATTATTCATCTCAACGTAAAAACAATGCTGGATCAATGGTGTTGTTGCTAACTACTGTTAACCACATAAATTGAGGTTGATAGTTTACTCGCTAACTGTTGACTAAACTACCAAACCATTTGCAAACTGTTTTGACCATTTCTCAAAGTCATTAGAGGGGGTAGAGTGCTATGTAGGAAGGATTAAAACAGGATTTTCAGTTTATTATTAACAGGTAGTTACTTCCACCTAAGAAGGTTGGTATTAATTTGTAGTGGTGTTACTAGATAGAAAATTTGTACCAGGAATTTTCTTCTTTTTTAAGATGAGGTGTGATTAATATTGATACATTCGAAGTCCCTCTTCTCCTGCTTCTTGGATAGGTCACTGTTAATTTGAAACATTCTTCTGTCTATACACTGCAGATATCTCATCCCAAAATAAGCAAACAGTTCCAATACGATATTATGCTTCCTTGTTCCATTGAGCCACAAACTGGAGCATGATCTGAGAGGTGCGTTATCTGCTGCTACAACAATCTAACAGCATGGAAATAAACCCTGCTTCCGCTCTCTCTAAGGAGTCTCAAATTGTTAACGATACTTTATTTTAAGTACATATAAATTAAAATATTTTAAATATTTTAGAGCTTTGATATGAATATGATTTTGACCGAACAATTAATGTCTTTAATTTAATGGGGTAAAATGTCCTACTTTAGAAATTTTAGTCCTGCACTCTATCGCTTAGGTTAGGACATTCAGCACAAAATTGCGCAGTAATTAAAATGTAGAAGATGAAAATTTAAAAATGGGCTAATTTAGTTTTCTTTAGCCCATGGACAAAATACGTTGTGAGGGAAAGAGTTTTGTAGCTTTGTATTATGGGAGGAAATATCTTCCACCGAAGCGAACATCCGCTCTGTGAATTTTATGGTAGATATTTTCCTATGTTAATTGGTTGAGTCTTTCTTTAGGCTTAATCATGGTCTAAAACTTTGGAGCATATACTTAGAGATATACTTTTCCTCTTTTCCTCAGTTAATGGTCACTTTGTTTTTGTTGTGCTTGTGTTTATTTTTAATATTCTCTCCCGACTGAGATACTTTCATATAGGTCTGATGGAAGGACTACAATCAGGACCGTCATCGGGGGAGGTGGGAGGGTCAAGCGAAGCAACTGCCAACCACTTGGCTGGGAGAAATCAACTTATTAATTCAACATATCATATATGGGCGTGGTTTTTGTTGATTTTTGACAAAGTTGCATTGAGTATACAACACACCTTTCCCCTAGAACAATTTAAAATGACGGAAATGGAGATTGTTGCAGACACGTGTTTCTGGGTTACAAGGGACCACTTTTTCAATGCGAAGAAGTGTAAGCTTTATTTGTGTGATAAAACGTTGGATAACCTTAATTTAGGTTTTTAATGGCTTGTATTGTGCTCAAGTCTCTAGTTATCTGCTTTTGTTACAATTGGAGAGTAGTCTAGTTTCGCTGAAGAAAAAAAACGATACTAATTCTGCCGTAAAAAATGTGCAAAAATCTGGAATCCTTTTGAAACTATGAGGTAACATTAAGTCCACTTCACAAGAATGCAATGCATTTTTACGTAGTTAATTTTGGAACTCAATCCAACTGGATAGAGGTTACCAACCTTATTTATAATTATGTTACAAACCTGCTGCGTTTAAGATTGAGATTTCATTAATAGATGGCGACACCAGAGGGACTGCTGATAATATTTAACTTATTTGACGGCAATAATTAAATAAGTAAACAGTGAAAACACGCAAGGAAATTTAAAGTACAGCATTAAAAGAAAAGAAAAGAGAGAAGAAAATTCTGAGCCATGAAAATTAAGAAATATGTACGAATGCAATAAATATTGAAAAATGTTCAACCAATATATGTTCGTATAAAATATACGTATAACTAAATAAAAAGTTTGTCAGACGTTAGTCTCTTTGATATTTCGAAAAACATAAATAATTTATAGATTGATTTTATTTTGTTCATGGATTTTAATAATTTACAGTTAACTTTATTTTATTTTACACACATTCACACACTTTTTTATAATATATATAAAAATATATATTGAAGCGAGAGCGAAATTTTTCAATTCTACACATGAGGGAATGTGTTCTAGGCAGGGCAGTGGAGTCAGTAGAAAAAATGACCGACTCCGACTCCTGTTCATTTAAAAACTCCTGCCTTCCTATTGATTCCGACGCTCTTACAAAATACATACATCCCCATCCTATTTCAAATAAAGCAGGCAGATCTGAAATGTGTCTCATGAGCATGATCTCACAGTCTTAAAAATAATAATAATAAGTAAAGTTAAACAAACGCTGGTTGTTAAAACTGGACAGTTTACTTGACAGATAAAATATTGAGAGATGCCCCCCCCCTCTGGGGGGGGGGCTGAGTCGAGACTTAGAGAGAAGAGGGCAGGGTACCTCATAAAGTGTAGCTAAGGAAAGTAATTGTTTCGAATTTCTGACATCAATGCTAATTTAAGATGACAAAAATACATAATTATTTTTTTATCATTATAATTATTGTTGTGAAAGAGAGGTAAAGTGTTTTGATAAAAACAAGGAAAGATAAATTAAAATTTGAAAAGTTGTCTTAATTAAAGTAGGTGTGCCCCAACAAGGGCATGCAATATTTTGGCAGATTTGTGCTTTAATAACATTAATTTTGAGATTTACAGTCCCAGACAATAATATAGGGCCAGCTACAATATCTTACCCAAAAGACCTAAGATTGCTAAAAAAAGTTGTTTAATGTATTTATTATATGTAATATTGTAATAACAATCGACAGCCACCAAAAAAAAAATAATAAAATTTAATAATGTGGGAGATTTGTTGCTAACTTCTGTTTTGAAGCAAGACGCAAGTTGAACAAAATTATAGGGCCACTATGCAAATTTCGCTCTGGGTGCAAAATTTGCATATGACCGATGCTGTAGTGAATAGCCAGAAGATAAAGCAAGCATTCCAGCACGTGGCTTCGTCACTGAGAATGTTGTTAGACATGGGTAGAGGTAAGCCATTAACCGAAAAAGAGAAAGGTCAGATTCTTGCATATCAGAAATGTGGGCTAAGTTCTCTCGCTATTGCTGATAAAATAAAAAGGTTTAAGTCTGTTATTAATAATTTTTTGAAGAATCCTGAAAATTATTTCCAAAGACGATCTCCCGGGAGACCAAGTTCTTTGACTGATAGACAAAAAAGATGCATTTTTTATAGCGTTTCCAATAACATCTGTCTCCGCCGGCTATCGTTGAAGATTTACAACTTCCATGTTCAAGAAGAACAGTACAGCGACTTATAGCAGCTCATCCGAACTTTCGGTACTCGAAAATGAAAGGGAAACCTCCATTGACGTAAAGCATAAAATGTGCCGTCTGGAATTTGCAAAAAAATACGTTGCATTTGGAGACAAATGGCAAAATGTGGTGTTTTCAGACGAAAATAAATTCCAATTGGATGGGCCAGATGGATTGCAATACTATTGGCACGATTTACGTCTAGAAAAGAGGTTCTATTCAAAGCGTGAGTTCGGAGGAGGCAGTGTTATGGTTTGGGCAGGCTTTGCTGCTGGCGGAGTCACTCAAATAGCATTTATGAAATCAAATACGACATCACAGGATTATCAAGATGTTCTGGCACTTAATCTGTTACCTGAGGCACCCCTCATCACCAACGAAGACTATACATTTCAACAAGATAACGCCCCTGTGCATACCTCAAGGTGCAAAAAGGCGTGGTTCCTGGCTAATCAAGTGCGAGTTTTGGACTGGCCTGCTAGACGCCCTGACCTCAATCATATTGAGAACTTATGGGGTATTTTAGTACGAGATATTTACAAAAATAGGAAGTGTTACAGCAAGAAGGAAGAACTAAAGAAAACAATTCAATTATCTTGGGAAAAATTTCCAAAAAACGTTTTAAAAACGTTGTCTTAGTCTATGACTGAGAGACTGGTTAAGGTTATAGAGAAAAAAGGTCATTTCACTAATTATTAATATCATTTTCGTGATTAGGCTAATGTGGCCCTATAATTTTGTCCAAGTTCTTTTTTATGTTCAACTGAAAAACATGTAGTTTACGTAATAATAATTATTTTTAATATTTTCTTTTCCATCAATTATATTATATATGATGCTAGTTTTACTATGCTTTCTTTTCACAACCACTCGAACAGTTTAACTTCGATATTTCTTATGATTTCTTCCTGGCCCTATATTTTTGTCTGGGACTGTATTTTACTATTGTTCCTAATGTTATGTTTAAATTACATGTGCTGAAATATATTGAACAAAACCAATGAATGAACAAGTATTAATCAGTGTTTTTGAAACAAATTTGCAGTAAAAACGAACAAAATAGAACAATAAGATAGTCATAAACGTGACAAACAGTAAAATGGACAAGTCAAAAAAAAAAATCCATGTTATAAAAATTCGTCTCTTCAAACCAAAATTTTTTCATTAATGTTTTCTGTAGGCATTTGCACAAGACCTTTGATTATTCAAAACCATGTTAGGATAACTTACGCTACTCTCATTCTAACCACTGTAACCATTTGTATAGTTCTACTAATAAAGAATAACAAACTTTTATCAGTAACCGGAGATTTTCTTTAGTACACAGTTTCCAACCCCTCTTACATTACTGATACTGTTAATGCGCTGCCTATTTTCTACTTTCTACCTAAAATTGGGTATGATACTTCATGTCTAAGGCAAAGACTGCCGCAATTTGCCTCATCAAAAGGTAATGATGCGCTATTGCAATAAAACGGAAATCCCGTTAAGGCAACCGTCTCACATACATTATTAAGCTATCCCTTGTCACGCTTTTAACTAGACAGGATAAGCTAAAGCTAGGGAAGGTGTAGAGTTACGGACAATGCAGGTGGGAAGCAGGGACTTATCTCCCGAACATCCCTCCCCGACTCAGTTTTTTTTTTTTTTTTCGTAGGGGGCTTTCAGCTAAATCAGATCTCCCCCAATCCGTGGACACGTGCAGTGGTTTTATTGTCACTCTGGTAAAAATCCAAACAGACACTGAGGATCAGCAGTCGAAGTGAGAGAATTAAACATTTTTGTGAATCCTGCAATGGGGATGGTGGAAGCATGTTATTAGGGGTTCGCCGCAGAATTTAACCCTTTCAGTATTGAATGGTAGGCAAAGGGTGAATCTGCTAAATTGCAAATTTTTTATATTTTGATTTTCATTATTCGAACTGCGAAACCACCATTCAATGCAATATCTATCCTTTTAGAAAAAGGCCAACCAAGCGAATATTTAATACCAATTACGTTGATGGATATGAAATGATTAAAGGAAACCTTCTTTCTCCTTTTGATGATGACCGACAATGCACATTTAATTACTCATTACAAACAAAAATAAATAAAAGTATATTTTTTCTTTTTATACTATTTTTATTCGAAGATAAAGCAGGAGGTTTTTTTTTTTTGTTTTGAGTTGGAAGGGGGATAAACCTTTGTAAACGGCTTGATTAAAATAATAAATAAAATTTGGTAACAGGAAAAGTAGAATAAATTTAAAAAATTAGTAAAAATCATTAAAACTATCAAGCCGATTTCTGTAGTCACGCTCAGAGCCACGCGGAGAATTAAAAAAAAAGTGCATAAATAAATAAATAAAGAGAATCTAGTGTTTTGACTCTAGATTTAAACTTCTGAGTTAAAAAGAGATAAAGAAGGCTCTGAAAGTAATCAGAGCTCATCACTTGTCAAATCAAGATTGTTTTCTGAGAGGTTGAAAAATGCAAAATCAACAATTTTTATTTTTCCACATAAAAGGGAATGAGGAAGAAATAGAATCACCAGGGGAAAATGTTTTTTTTTCTTTTCTCTCTTTTTTTTAAACTTCTTCTTGACGTGATAAATTTTCAAAAAAAAAATTGCTCCAAAAGTCATGTTTTCGAGAAAAGAGTTCATTTCTAGAAAGATTAAAAAAAAAAAAAAAAATAATAATAAGAGAATATTTGTTGACAACAAAAGTTGTTTTCTCATTATTGTTGATAGAATCATTACTAAATTTTGCTTTTAATGGAAGAGCATAATTCTCTTATCGTTCCTCCATTATACAGGGTGCGGCAAAAAAACTCGGACAAAGTTTGTCACGTCCTGACACCCACACGTTTTACCGTATACAGCTAATTCTTTTTTTAGAAGATTCTATATGTTTTCCTGCATTGAGGAGTGCAGTGTCGATTTTGTACTCATCATTGTTGCTTTGTTTACAGAATGACAGAAATATGCGTTGCTATTTTTTTTACTGTTTCGAGCTGGTAAACGTCAATTCGTTTGCTCAAAATTCCTCGACAGGCTGTTTCCGATGCAATTAGCTGGTACAAAGAGCTTGGTCATGACTTACGTCGTCCAGGAAAAAAATGGACCGTGAACACATTTTCCAACCGTAGACTCATCAAGAAGCGAGTGCAGCGAAATTCGAGGGTCTCCACTCAAAAAATCGCTCGTGAGATCGAATCAGCGACCGATCAGTTCGGCGAATAGCTAAACAAGAACTCAAACTGAAGCCTTACAAGCTCCAAAATGTGCAACTTCTCACTGAAGAGAACAAGTGCGTGAGACTTCAAACATGTCGCCAGCTCAAACGTCGGGCCGCAGGTGAGCGGTGGAAGCGCATCCTCTACACAGATGCGAAGCTGTTCACTGTCGAACAGGCGCATAACCGCCAAAACGACAGAATCTAGTTCACTGAAGCTCTTGGCACATCGGCCATCGTCGAACACCACCAAAATCCACAATCAGTGCTGGTCTGGGGAGGAATTTGCGATAGCGGCAAGACTCCTCTTGTTTTTGTGGATTAAGGGGTCAAAACCAACCAAGAAGGGTATCACCGCAACATTCTTCAAGCCGTCGTGGTTCTGTAGGCCCAGCAGTACTTTGGTGATGAGGATTGGATGTTCCAGAAGGACTCAGAGCCGGCTCACAGGCCAAAAACGACTCAGGACTTGTGCCGGACCATTTTTTGGACTTCATCTCCTCTACGGAATGGCCCCCTACTCGCCGGATCTGAATCCCATGGATTACAGTGTGTGATCCATTTTGGAGACCAGGGCCTGTGCTAAGCCCCACAAAAGCTTGGAGTCGCTGAAGCAGTCGCTTCTTTGAGAATGAGACCGATTGTCGCTGGAAGAGCTGCGGCCCATCGCAGAAAATTTCAAGTTACGTTTGGATCTGTGTATCACCGCTGAAGGAAGCCACTTCGAAACCGGCTGAGTATATTATTGTAAGAAGTCTATGTTAACATTATTAATTGTTGTTTTGCTTAGTTTCTTTTATTTAATAAAATTATCACAATAAATCTTTGTCCGGGTTTTTCTGCCGCACCCTGTACTTTTGCATTCTTCTACTACAAAATCTTAATCACCCAACACGAAGCAACATTAACCTGTTTGGACATTCTGACTACAGGTAAACTAATTCCCTGCGTTCGGGCGCCAAGTAACCCCTGTAAGAAACATATTTTATTTAATCAAAAGAAAAGAAAGCAAAAAAAAAAAAAAGGTGAAAGTATCATGTGAAGATCTCGTTGCAAGAAAGGGAAAGCTCGAATGCTCGAGTTAAAACTTTCAAAAAGCAAAAAACAATTTTATAAAACAATAAATAAATATAAATCATGTTTAGAGATTTTGTTTTTATACTTAATTTTATTACAAATTACCTCAATTGAAAGCAATTCTATTGTTACTTTTACAAAATATAATATTATCTATGTGCAATTAATTGTTATATTGGAGCTGTCTATTTCTTCGTCAAATGCGTATAATAAACTTAATGAATTTTGGATTTTAAACAACAGAAATCGAATAATAGTTGGTGCTAATAAAAAATAAAAAATAAATAAGTAATAAATAAAAATGATAGTCTTGAGATAAAAATCACTGTAGTTTTAAAATAATATTTCTAAAGTTTTTTTTCTTTTTAACATTCTCCTGAAACTTAGGTTGTTGCTGCTTCTTTCCTTTAATATCTTATAGAATACTGGTGGATGATGTCTTGTTCATGTACATAATTGAAAACGCATTAAACGCGGGCTACTTTGGTCCTAGGTTCTTTGGCCCAGACTGAGAGACTGAGAAACATATACACCGTTCTTTGCTAACCTTCAGGTGGCAGTTTTCAAATTACTTTCAACAGCATCCGTTAGAGAGCAGCCCCAAGAATGCAGTAATGTGCACCAAGCCGTTGGATAGCTCTCCACAAAGAGCAATATTAGTGGTAGGGATGCACCGATTAATCGGCAGTACCGATTAATCGGCCATAATCGGCCGCATTACCGATTATTAATAATCGGCAAAATCTGGCCGATTAATCGGCCGAAAAAATATTTTTCAAATATTATTCTTTAAGGTATTCCTTCACTAAGAAACTATGATGAATAATTTTATTAACAGTAATAATAATCCTCACAGACGATATAAAGTTTTTTTTTAATTAGTTCTCCCACTTTGAATAAATATACAAAAACAATGTTGCAACATTTTTCATGTGGTGATAGTTTTCTCCTTAGCAGTGCTTTTAGATAACTTCTAATTTTCAAAGAATAAAAGTATTGAATTAAATTGCTGCTAATTATTACAAAATGTGAATTAAAAAGACTCCTAAATTGGAGTGCTCTCTACAGACTCCACCTCCCCCATTTTTTATGTCCCAATTTTCATGTCCAATTAACATAACTAACAATGTGTTAGTAATATTATTGACAGTAATATGAAAATTGGTTCTAAGAAATTTGATAAAATGTTGAAATTAGTTTATGAAAACTAGAAAAATGGAAAAAAGATCTTCTCCCAGAAACAAATTACGTACTATTTCTAAACTTGGAATTGCATAAGAGAGGAAAAACACTGATGGTAAAATTGGTGGTCGAAAAATAATCATTCTTATCATTAATCGGCTAAGCCGATTAATCGGCCTATTATCAACAACCGATTAATCGGTAATCGGTAATCGGCCAATTTGCTTATCGGTGCATCCCTAATTAGTGGTTTTGTTCATTTGTGCTAGCACGTGTGTTTATGACTTCTTAAACTTTTACACGTGGAAATATTTCTACATCAGCTAAGAGTTGATTAACCCATTTATGCCCAAGTTTAAAAAAAAAAAAAAAATTTTTTGTTCAATTTTTATCTGCTTAAAACTCTTACTTGGAATGGTTTACATACATTTTAGGCGTAAAATAGATCGCCGTTGCCATATTTATTAAGTTATTTAACGTCCTGTTTATGGGACACTGGGCAGATATGAGCGCAAAATACGACCTTACTTGACTTTATTTTTGCAAAGTAACATTACAGAAGGCATATGTGATCAATTTTAAGCAAATGATTTTAAAATAGTTTAGTTTTATGAAAAATAAGCTCGTAAAAAAACCTATACATTCTTTGGCTACCCATGCTGGATCGTTGCTTGACTGATTTGTCTGAAAATAGCTGTCAATAAATAAACTCTGATGTCCAACTAGTGGTTCTATCTGGTTTTCTCAAGAAGAAGGACTATTTAACTTATGAAAAACAGCTTTAGTAAAATGATATACCCATTACAGGTTTTTTTATGCAGTAACTAACAAGCGTCCTGTTTTAAGACACTGGGCATAAATGGGTTAAATATGTATATATAAGCATTATTTAATACTTTATATAGTAGTATAGTTGTACTTCTCATTTCCATTGAGGGTTTTATTTAAAAACGTCACAATAGCAACAGCTCTCTTATCCTCAAAATTATAACGTACTCTGGTTTAAAACAATCTTTCAGAGGAATTCGGAAAAGAAAAGAAAAGCTAAGGGTAAAATTCTGAACAAGAAAACACAAGTAATAACTGAGAGCTCTCACCAATGAACTAACAGTGCTTACAGCATCTATTCCCCCAGCAGCACCAGAACGTTCAAATTTGGTGCAAAAATGGTGTTATTGGTCAAATAACGGTGCTAAGTGTCACTTGAACGTTATATTCGACGTGCAAAAACAGTAATATTATCACGGTGTCATTTCAGTGCTTAAAGAACGTGATATTTGACGTGCAAAAACAGTAATATTATCACGGTGTCATTTCAGTGCTTAAGGAACGTGATATTTGACGTGTAAAAACAGTAATATTATCACGGTGTCATTTCAGTGCTTAAGGAACGTGATATTTGACGTGTAAAAACAGTAATATTATCACGGTGTCATTTCAGTGCTTAAGGAACGTGATATTTGACGTGTAAAAACAGTAATATTATCACGGTGTCATTTCAGTGCTTAAGGAACGTGATATTTGACGTGCAAAAACAGTAATATTATCCAGGACTGCGGAGTCGGAGTCGGAGTCGGACTGATTTTGGACTAAAGGAGTCGGAGTCGGAGTTGCTGAAAAACATGTCGACTCCGACTCCGACTCCAACCACCTCCGATTTCGATGAAATTTTATGGTGGTGAAAACATGTCTTTGAAACTAAAAGATACAAATTTTCAGCGTCCAATATCCAAATCCTAAGCATCTAGGATCATTAAAAAGGGCTTCAAAATGGCGGGTCTGCTTTGTGAAACGAATTTCTACGTATGGGCTTATGCAAGATAATAAAAAATATTTGCAGCAAAAATGCATTGTGTTAAAATAAAATCTGGCCATTTAACAAGAAAAGGATTAGTTTTGTACGGAGTCAAATGACAAGAGCGGCACTTGTCATTTGCTCTGGAGAAAATGAACTTTTTGGGAGGTCACAGTGATCTCCGAGAATTGAGGTAAATGTGGTGAAATTACCTGCGAGAATTCATGACCAAATGAAACTTTTCGAGAGGTCACAATGACCTCCCATGACCTCCAACTGGGATACCCCAGCTTGCATCCCCCCCCCTAAAGTGAGTCCTGGCTACGACCATGAATAAAAATGAAACTTTTTAAAATGGACTTAATATTTCAACCTTTGTTTAGGGTTTTTCCCTCTTCACATTTGGGTAAAAAAATAAATAATTTCAAAAAAAGCAGGAGTCCGGAGTCGGAGTCGAAAGTTTTAAAATCCCGGAGTCGGAGTCGACCATTTTTCCTCCGACTCTGCAGCCCTGATATTATCACGGTGTCATTTCAGTGCTTAAGGAGGTGCTTAATTTCTCAGAATTAAGGTCGTGAATTGCTGCTTTTTAGAAAGGGAAGAGGAATCATATCTGCAGAAACTTTAAGTTTTATCCTAAACAACTCTTTCTCCCAAGATCCTAATCAGATTTGCATGCATTTCAGTAAAAAAGCATTGCATTTATACTAATAAAATAATATGATTTACGCCCTTAGTCTTTCATAGATGGCGCCTCCTGCAAAAAAATTTCCATTTAAAGTATTATTTTTCTCCCTCGATGAGATCAAGTAGCGTATAGTGGTTAGCGTGTACTGCTGGAGTCGCTAGGGATCCGCGTTCGAATCCCGCGGAATGAATATATTAAATTCAAAGTAGTTAAACAATCAATAGTTAAATTAATTAAGTAATTAATTAATTTAACTATTGTTAATTAGTTATAATTAATAATTAAAACCAAGATGGCGACGATCATGGATCAAAAATGACGTCACGGTTAAAACACATCACGGCCACCGGATAGTAGGGTATACGTAGTAAACTTTTTCAGCTGGGGAGCACTGAAAACAAACGTATTTCCAGAACCTAAATATAACCTATCATTCCACGTTCAAAACTGGGACAAAAAAAGGTGGTCAACACCAGATTTCGACGTGTCATATTACCATCGATCGATGAGACACATAGACGTTGACAACACGCGCTGCGAGAACGTGTTTTGAACGTGCCGGCTGGTGCGCTCTGTACGTGTTGCAGAACGTGTTTTGAACGCCTTTGTGCTGCTTGGGTCATCAGCCCACATTAACATGGGTTTTAGTACGGAAGATGAAGAGAGGAACTGTAAATTGTTGGTGGTCACGGAAAAATCGACCAGGTTGCATTACCGTCTTATAAATTTTTTTGAAATTTGCTGGAAATATTACACTGTAAAAACCAGGGGTGCCAAACGGGTGACTTTAGTCAAAATAGGGTGAAAATACGGTGCCGAAGGGTACCATCAGGGATCCAAAGTAGGGATTCGATGTTCTTTGGCACCTCCCTGGGTGAACGATGCTTCCAAAGACCTAGGGTGCCATTAAATCCATCAATAGCAGAACGCAGATAATAGCGCATGCGCGCTGACTTATTTCCATCCATTTTTAATGGCAGACAGTGCATTGTATCGAAACGAATTTGCTTCATATTTCACATTGGATAAATACAACTGGGCTTATTGCTATAACATTGTTATGTCTTGTATTTTCTATCATGCATCAACGTTACTTTAAAAATATGTACCGGTATTTTCATGAATACTAGATAAACAGTATTTACTGATCAAAATGCTTAAACTAGCTGATATAAAAGAAAAGAAAAGAAAAGAAAAAAGAAAAAAAAAACGATTCAACTAGCAATTAGAAAGTTTTAGAAATTGTTATATTTTAAACTTTACTGTCTCATTTTCTGAATATAATAAGTGCTGTTTGCTTATATTGTCAGGAATCTAGCGGATTTTCCGCAAAAAAATATTTATTTATAACGATGCGAACCATTTAAGTGGCGGAAATAATATAGCTGCTTCGTAACGATAACTGGGTAGACAGAACATTGAAAAAAGAAATATCTCTCTCTCACGCTATTATTTAATATAAACACTAGAATGTCATGACTCATTTCGTGAACTCTTCTTTATATTTGTTCTCTTCTTTATATTTTGTCTTGGTTAAAATTTTGATGTTTATGAAACGACTTGATTATTCAGTGATCGTAATGCAACTGAATAAATCTGGCTTTTCGTAAAAGTGATTCAACAATTGACCTTCCCACTTCATTTTTTGTAGAAATAATGTTATAGTAAATGTTAATAACATTTTAAAACTGCTGAGTAATTTAGTGGATATATATACGAGAGTTAGAGCACGAACAGATGAATTGAAGTCATGAATTCTTTTAAACTATGTTGGAAAGTCAGAACTGTGAGAAAATGCCTTAAATTACAAATTTCAATCGTTCTAAAACCAGAATTCAATGTGAAAAATGTGCAAAGACTTCGAGAAAAAAGCAAATAAAGCTGAACATAATTACAAACAAAAACACATACAGCTTAGGAGGGGGTGAGATCGGCAATAGAGAACAGCGATGGTGCCATTATTCTCTCCTCCGGTTCCATCTTTCACCTCGACGAGCACGTTGGATTGAGGGTGCCAGTTTTTCACCCAAGCTGCGGGTTAAATCCTAGCTCCCTCCTGGGTGCCGCTATTGCTACACGCGTTTCACCCAGTGGTTGGAAAACCTACATTTCTTTTGTAGCGAACTACAACCACAACTACTTTGTTATAAATGTAGTTAACTACAACTACAACTACTTTTTTTTTAATGTAGCGACTACAAACTACTTTTGAATTGTAGTCGCTACTTCGCTACACTGTTAAAACTAATGGTTGCAATTGGCACCTTTCCGGGGTGAAACGCTTGTAACAGGAGCGGCACCCAGTAGGGTGCCGAGATTTCACCCTTGGCTTGGGTGAAAAACTGGCACCCTCAATTCAACGCGCAGCGCGGGTGAAAGATGGAACCGTATAGGAGAGCATAATGGCACCCTCACTGTTCACTATTGCAGATCCCCCCCTGTGCTGTGTGCATTTTTGTTTTTCAATTGTGTTTACTTTTATTTATTGCTTTTATTCACAAAGTCTTGGTACATTTTCACCTTGAATTCCGATTTGAAAATGATCGAAACTTGTAATTTAAGGCATTTTCTCACAGTTCAGACTTTCCAACATATTTTAAAAGAATTCGTGGAATTAAACTCAGTAGTTTTAAAATGCTATTGACATTTACTGCAGCATTATCTGTACCGAAAATGAAAAGGGAAGGTATTTTATGGATCCCTTTCAAAAACAATCAAAAATATTCAGTTGTATTATTCTATCAATAAACAATTGAATCGCTTCATTAACTTATAAAATTTTAATCAAGGGTAACATATTAATAGGTATGTATAGTTCGACATTTAAATATCTTTATGGAATAAAATATATCGGGTATTTGAAAAGCAGTGTTTGTTAAACGTCAAGTTTCTCGACAGATTAAAAATCGAAATATATTTTAAGGATCAATTCAACTGATGGAACAAAAAAAGTAAGCTCTGGCAATAACGAACTCAGCATTTGTTATCAATAACGCCAACGAAAGATATTAGCGACAGCACGAAATGCATGGCATTAAAATAGCATATACATATACGTATGATAAAAACAAATAAGAAAGAAAGAGTCATTCAGAGTTTCTTTTCTTTTCCTTCCCTTCGCGTTCTGCTGCTTGTTTGT
Organism: Uloborus plumipes; assembly: GCA_038373865.1. Lineage (NCBI taxonomy): Eukaryota > Metazoa > Arthropoda > Arachnida > Araneae > Uloboridae > Uloborus > Uloborus plumipes. Next base: position 126,970 of record JAXGGA010001286.1, read on the forward strand.
ATCTGCACGGCAAAAGAGATTCGCTGCGCAGAGATAAATTTCCGTTCGTACACTTTGAAATGATTGTACAAATATGTTGGAAATTCTTAGAACTATTATCAAATGCATGTACTTACGTGAGAATTCGAAGACTAATATGAAGAATTAATCCATTTTTGTAATAAACTCAAGGTGAAATCCAAGACTGTGAAAACACTGTACCGAAAATTCTGTCGTGTCGACGTAAACAAGATGTCCGTCATTCAAATGGTTGATGATGATGATGAGACCTCGCGCAGGCGCATTCTGTCAAAGGTGCCTTTTGGTACGGCGAGATGTCTCACTGAGCATGCGCAAGCTTCATTCACCCCAAAGGGTGCCGATGGGTGGCTTTTTAGTGCGGTAAGAGCATTTCAAATTCGCTGTGGCACCCCGTGGCACCTTGCTTTCACCTAAGCTTTCTTATTGGCACCCCTGCGTCACCCGTAGTTTTTACAGTGTACTTTTTAAAAAATAAATAAATAAAAAGCATGCACCGTTTAAGGATTGACCAAAAAATTAGAAAAGTGGTTTACATTAATAAATTAACTCATTTGAATATGGAATAGAACTAGGAATTGTCATTGAATTTATTGGGAACTTTTTCTTTTTGTTCCTTTTTTTTTTTTGCTAAAATTTGTGCTTTTTAGATTATTTTTACAATTTTTACAAATATTCGCCACAAGAAAGGATTCAAAAGTTGAAAGATTGAAAAAATTTATCTTTCAATTTTTTTAAACTTCTTGTCAGGGACTATTTAGGAATATTAAAATTATTTGAAAGAATATAAAAATTATGATGCCAAATAAACCAATGACATCAAAGAGATACAATGTATTTCGTCAAAATGATGTATCTAAGATCAGCTCATATTTTTCTGGTTCTTATTTCTCATTGCGTCCTCTGCTGTACTCATGCAAGATTTGCAAAAGTGAGAGTCAATTAAACCTTGTTTTTTTTTTTTTCCTTCGTTTCTCTTTTTTTAATTTTTTTTCATTTATTTATTTATTTATTTTATTTAAAAGTAGCTGCCAGAAATCGCTACAAACTACTATTTTTTTTGTATCGCTCTACTCGTTACTCTACTTTTCTTAAAAAGTAGTGCGCTACACTACAAACTACTAAAAAATGTAGCTACTACAGTAGTTTCGCTACTTGTAGCGCGCTACTTCCGACCACTGGTTTCACTCCTGACAGGTGCCAATCGCCAACCAGTAGTTCTAACAGTGTAGGGAGTTTTGCTGTTAGAATGAAATGGGCTCTAGTTTCTAGCGATAGCTGTTGATGTGAAAGATGAAAGAGCTGTTGAGTGCATGGTACATTAACAAGTTTTGGAAGTTGCTGAAAATTAAGGATTCTCAATTCCACAAATGGTGCTCTATTCATAAAATTATACAATAACGTAAGTAAAACAACGTTCCACGCATAAATAGTAAAAAATTCCAGAGGTGCGTTTCAGGTTCAAGGAACACACTTTTAAAAGTAGATTATTTGCATTTTTTTAAAAAATTTTCAATCGTTTTTCGTTCATTATGTTCATTCTTTCTTTTTTCTTCTATAAAGGCAATAATTATTGTTTTCCATCAAGAAGTGTATTGCTAATTTATTAATTTGCGGTTTTATTTAAAGCCTGTGAAATTCATTGCGCAAAGATTTTTTTGAGTTATTTATTGCTTAACATTTGCTTTTGACGTGGAACTATGAAAAAAATTTCAGTTCAAGGTTTTATTTTGCCTTTGCTGTTACGTCATTCTTCTATTTTTATTATTCAAACATGTAATCAGGAGTGCCAACAGGGGGGGGGGGGGGATTATGGCGCAAGTTGCGCCATCAAAAATTTTGGGAGGGATTTTTTAAAACTACTTAATTTATTTATTTAAATTATTTATTAATTTATTTTTTAATTTAAATTACTAATTTATTTTTTTATTTAAATTATTAATTTATTTTTTAAATTTAAATTGGAAATACATTTTTTTAAATAAAAATTAATTATTAATTTATTTTTTTCAATTTAAATTATTTCTTTATTATTATTTATTTATTTTTTCATTTGTGTGCGTGTGTGTGTGCTTGGAAATCTGGAAGGAAAAAAAAGCGATTATATCCCACGCACAATTCAAACTTTTAAAAAATTAATAATATATTAAAAAAATAGTAGTTACAATTCAAAAAATAAATAAATAATATTTAAAAAAATAAATAAAATAAAAAAGAAGGGTAAAAAAGATAAAAAAGCATAAGAGAGTTGTGAAAATTTCCGGGGGGGGGGATTTGCGCCACTGAGCTTGGGGGGATGGGTACCCCTGCATGTAATAACAATATTTTCACAAAAATTTCCTGAATTTTTTAAAGAAATGAAGCAAAAAAGAAAGAAATGTCATAAAAAGCTGTTTTGAGTACATTTAGGCTGCATGGAGCACAAAATCACTCTTTTCTGAAAACACTTGCGGAGATGGCTTTTGTAAACGTAGGTACAGAAAGTGCACTAATATATCGATCAAACATAGATTTGTGCTTAATACCGTATTACAGCCAGACTGATATAGATTATTAGCGTATATTTTAACTTATATTTCTAACAAGAGTACAATTAGAGAGACAGGTGGAATAATTAATTCAATTTAGTAGTACGTTACGTGAGAAAAGAATGTTGTGAGCGGCAGATTTACATGTTTAGGGGCCTGTTATAATGTAGATTATGGGAGCCGTTTTGTCTATCACTAAAAGTTAAATGAAAGAGAAACAGGTGCTATTTATCAATAATTGTTGTCACAACTAACTTTTTCTGTTATGTTCTTTGGCTTCTGGGTGGTTATGCTGCCTGTATGAAGGTCAATAGATTATTATTACTCAAACGATATTTTTTTTCTATTTTTTCGCTTCCGTTGTAAGACAAATTTAGAAAATCAATTGTATTATCACAAGTCACAACTCTTACGCCACTCAAACAGAAAAATAAAGCGCAGAAGGTACACATTGAAGCTTTTTTACACAAAAGAGCTTCCTATTATAAAAAAGGGATACGAATCAATGAAATGCCAAATGGAAGACTCACAAAACCGTTCATTAGAGAAAGTAGTTGATTTGGAAAAGAGTTCACTGTCCATTGTTAATTCCTCCGTTCTTTTTTTTATTTTTTTAATAAAAACTTTGATGGAATGTACTGTTTTGCATGAAATTCTCCAGAAATAAAAGTGGAAGTTTTTTATTCGAACCGTCCATCTACTGTTTGACCTCAAAACCTGCTGAAGGGTTCTATTTTAAAAAGGGATGACAGCTTGAGTAAGAAAATGCACCATGGCAGAATTTCTGCTTAGTCCGATATTATTTTATTTTCCTAGAACTGATAAGGATTGGGAATAAATTAAAAAAAAAAAGCAATACGTCAAATAAATGAATCCAACAAAAAGCAAAATTAAACAAAGCAAAATCCCCTCATATTCATTATCCCTCTTGTCACTAACACCCCTATTTTAATGAAATCAGTAGAGACCTGAAGCATGCGCAAAGGTTCGACGAAGGTCTGCGGAAAAAATATCAAGTAGTTAGCTATATTATTCATTTAACCTCAACTCGTTACAGAAAAATGTGGAATTAACTTCAAATACAGAAAAGTCTAAATAGAAATACAGTAGAGTCTCGAAAGTCCGATTTTCCGGTTAAATGTAGGTGCCTTATTGACATGTTAATTTAATGTTCCTTTTCATTAGATATGGATATGTACTTACGCTTTGCTCCATAATTCCGTAAAATTCAGAAATCATTTGGTAAATGGAGAACTCCTTCTCCAAAAATTCAAGCGTACTAATAATAATAATAATAATAATAAAAAAAACAAGTTGCAATTGAGTGCTTTTAAATTCTTAAAAGGGCATGACACAGGACCTGACTATGATTTTTGCAGACACTGGGCACAAACTTATTTTATACCCCCCCCCCTCTTCCTCATCACAATATAATAAAGTAATAGAATATTTTGATTACTTAATTATTAATCTCTTTTACCGCATTCAGGCTAAGCGATTTTTTACCACATTTTATATTTTCTTTCTCACAATCAAAAATTATAATCGACCTTCAAATTTTGCCTGTTTACAGTATGATAAAAATATCAAAATTATCTATTTTATAACTTTTAAATATAATTGTGTAAATACGTAGTGTTAAGTCTGAGCTGCTTTAGGATTTGTAGAGATTTGAGAAATTGTGAGAAGTATTTTTCGACAAAACTCCGTTCGTTTTTTTTTTTTTTTTTCTTTTTTTAATTTTCAGCAACAAACTAGGTGTCCCCTAAATTTCGATACCCTGGGACTGTGTCCCAAGTGTTCATGCCTTAATCTGGCCCTGACACTGCACCAGCAAATTCAAGACACATGTATAAATCACTGAACTATCACATTAAATTACTGGCATTGGAACAACTGCGCGCGATGAGCATTTCCCTTTCCATTCGTTACTGGTCGTATGAGCAATCGGATCCGACATCGGACTCAGCAATTAAACGTCGCAAATGCTAATCCGGTATCGGGACCCGAGTGCGCGCGACGATCTGCAAATCCGCGTCCGCGGCCGCCCGCCCGAGTTTCCGTATTCACCCATCTGGCGGGCCGCGGATCGAATGTCGCCGTTTTCCGGCTGTATTCCCGAAAGCAGGCTGGCAAGCGGAGAGTGCTCGAGTCGATTGCTTTTGATTAGTTAAATTTTGAGAAATCTCCGCAATAACACCTAACATGCAGCGCTGCCGTGGGATATGATTTCTGAACAGCTGCATGTACCGTTCACAAGCAGTATTTTTCCTTATACGTAGGCACGGTTTACCATTTTGCATGAATAATATCATTTTTCGAAAAACTATTATTTGCTATAAGTTCTACGTTACGACCAGTAACTGAACAAAGTGTTATTTTTTATTTGAAAAAAAAAAAAAAAAAAAAGGAAGAAAAAGTTTAAAATTTTTTTCCATAGTCATTATAAAAGAGTGTACAGAACTATTTCAGTCCTTGCAAAATAACTTTATGATCCACTATCGACATATCCACGCAGCACTGTCTCAAAAAATATTCTATGATCACTATCACCATTACATTAAAAAAACTAAAATACGGAATGAGTTCCGCGTAACAAATCTAGAGTACTCTGTCTCGCTAATGAACACACCCCAGTGACCGAACAATTTGTAGTTTGCAGTAAAACGAAATGGTTTCAAAAGTTTTTCCTTAGTCATTATAGATGAGTGTGCAGATCAATTTCCAGTCACTAGCTGATCCGTGCGAAGCATTTGCACATGACAGAAGGAATGTAAAAGCCCGTTTTTTAAAGTGATTTTTTGAGCAACAGCAAAAATTTGAGTAGTTAAATTCTACTGGTAGCCGTGAAAAAAATCTTTAAAATGATGTCTTATTTTTGAAGTTTGAGTCGAAGGCTTTAAAATTCTAATAGTTGGATTCTGTCATTTTTTCGGAGCCTAAATTTCTGTCATAGCTCTGGAGTCTGAGTCGAGGATTCGGTGTCGGATTCGAAGAGTCAGAATCGGAGTTCCTATAACAAATCAAAAAAATATTTTCCATATATTCTGCATCAAGAGCATTTGCCAACAAAGTTTGTTTGAAGAAAATCTGCCTTTGAGTTCGGGACCAATATTGGTCTAAACGGGAAAGTAGGCTAAAACCATCGAGGGAATTGGGAATTGCATTCTTGTGGTTCTAGAGCGGTGATGATTCGGGGCGGGGACGGCAGTAGAACCCGTCCCCCCATTGCAGTGCGGAAGCAGGTGCCGGAGTTGGATGCAAAAACTTTTCAGACATTCAACAAGTGTTATTGTAACTATTCCTGAAGGCTGTATTCAGCTTTTGTGATTTTCAATGTTCTCCATTAATTTTGAAAATGTGTACTCTTTAGTTCTAATGATGTTTTTTTGTTGGAATTTCTTTTCTGAATTCTAATTAATAAAACCACATTTTTCGTCATTTCTTTTATTGTAGTCAATAATTTTTAGTTATTTCTGTTGCCAATTTGAATATGTGTTTCAAATAAAATTCTAGCTGTTTTAATGTTTTAAGTGTCTTTTTACGTTAAATATTTTAATTTGTCAGAGTTGTTCACCGTTTTTACTTCATAGTCAAAATAAAATGTTCTTCAAGTAAGAATAACTGTTAATCTCTGCCGAATTATTCAACAAGTAGCACCGCAGATCTTCTTCACTGTTAAAACTATTGGTTGCGATTTGCACCTTTCCAGGGTGAAACGCTTGTAGCACCAGCGGCACCCAGTAGGGAGCCGAGATTTTACGCTTGGCTTGGGTGAAAAACTGGTACCCTCAATTCAACAAGCAGCACGGGTGAAAGATGAAACCGTAAAGGATGGATAATGGCACCTCACTGTTCACTATTGCAGATCCCCCCTGTGCTGTGTGCGTTTTTGTTTTTCAATTCTGTTTACTTTTGTTTATTGTTTTTATTCACGAAGTCTTGGTACATTTTCACCTTGAATTCCGATTTGAAAATGATCGAAACTTGTAACTTAAGGCATTTTCTCACAGTTCAGACTTTCCAACATATTTTAAAAGAATTCATGACTTGGATTCAACTCAGTAGTTTTAAAATGCTATTGACATTTACTACAGCATTATCTGTACCGAAAATGAAGAAGGAAGGTATTTTATGGATCCCTTACAAAAACAATCAAAAATATTCAGTTGTATTACTATATAAATAAAAAATTTCATCGCTTCATTGACTTCTAAAATTTTAATCAAGAGTAACATATTAATACGTATGTAGTTCGACATTTAAATATCTTTATGGAATAAAAGATAGGGTATTTGAAAAGCAGTGTTTGTTAAACGTCAAGTTTCTCGACAGATTAAAAATCGAAATATATTTTAAGGATCTACTCATTTCAACTGATGGAACAAAAAAAAAAAAAAAGTAAGCTCTGGCAATAACGAACTCATCATTCGTTATCAATAACACGAACGAAAGATATTAGCGAAAGCACGAAATGCAAATCATGGCATTAAAATAGTTTCTACATATACGTATGATAAAAACAAATAAGAAAGAGTCAGGCAGTTTTTTTTTTCTTTCCTTCGCGTTCTGCTGCTTGTTGGCTGTGTCTACGCAGCAAAAGAAAATCGCTACACAGAGATAAATTTCCGTTAGAACACTGTGTAAATATGTTGGAAAATCTTAGAACTATGATTAAATGCATGTACTATGTACTTACGTGAGAATTCGAAGATTAAAATGAAGAATTAATCCATTTTTGTAATAAACTCAAGGGGAAATCCAAGACTGAAAACACTGTACCGAAAATTCTGTCGTGTCCGCAAACAAGATGTCCGCCATTCAAATGGTTGATGATGATGAGGAGACCTAGGAGTCGCAATGCGCAGGCGCAGGCCATCAAAGGTGACTTTTGGTACTGCGAGATGTCTCACTGAGCATGCGCAAGCCTATAGGGTGCCGATGGCGCTACAAAGTAAGCATTAAGAACCCTCTGAGAGGCCTTTTGGTACGGAAAGAACATTTCAAATTCGCTGTGGCACCTATGGCACCTTGCTTTCACCCCAGCTTTCTTATTGGCACCCCTGCGGCACTTGTAGTTTTAACAGTGTTCAGTAATGAAACTTTGAGTATTCTATTTATTCCAGATATGTTCACATATATAATTACGATTGAAAGTTGGGGAGTGCCATTACTGTGAAGGGGCAACTGTGGTCATTTTACATAACAATCGGCCATAATAGTGTCAGATACATTTGAAACTTTTTTTTTTTTTTTTTTGCAACGCAGTGTTGTTATACTGAAATCAGCTAGTAGTTTTTAACTAAAACCAAAATGTTTAAGCTTCTTGCTTTGTAGTTCAACTTTCTTTTTTTTTTGTCAATTTCAAGTGTTTTTCATTTGTGCGACAAAAAAAAAAAATCAGCATTTTTTGGCATCACTCTTTCTGATTCTTTCTCAAAATGATCCCCTGAATTCAAATATGGTCACCGTTTTTCTCCATCGCCAAATCTGCACCGACTTTTTGACTTGATCCAATTGGAGTGAGAAGTTTATCTCCAGGTAGTATAGATTTTTCATTTTGATACAATTATTCCATGAAATTTTGTATTGATCAGGCACTTCAGAAGGGAGAAAGGGGGATTAGTCTATTTTTACTACTTTGATCTAACTTTTCTAATGTAGTATTTAAACATTGTTGAATGTAGGGTTTGAAAAGAAAAATCAACGAATTACTTGTTGATAATGTGTTTAAGCTCCACTTTCGCGTAAAAACTCTAACTGCTGTCCAAAAACAACATGGCGCGTTTTTCAAAAAGTGGCAGATGGGGCAAATCTCTGCAGGTATTTTGGGGTAAATCTCCACAGCACCAAAAGTTCAGGAATTTTCCTAATTCGACCTAAAATTGCAGTTGAGCACATGCAACTATTTTCAATTTTAAGCAAAATTTAATCTTTTGGTTGAAATTCAGCAGGCCCGTCATTTAGGGGAGGGGGGACCCGGGGGTCAATTGCCCCCCCCCCTGGCTTTGAGAAATCAATGTATTTACATATAAGTGGGCGTGGTTTTTGATGTTTTTTGGTGAAATTGCATTGTGCTTAGACCCTTTGCCCCCCCCTCCTGGAAAAACTTGAAATGACGTCCCTGAAATTCAGTCTATTTAGGCCGGAAAATTGGTTGCGAAGACCAATAGGCTTCTGCACTATTTTTTGGTAGAAATTTATCGTTTACATGTAAAAAAACAATTTACAGCTTTGGCGGATGTCAAGCTTAATGAAGCTCGCGGACAAATTGCAGCCTGTTGTTCGTTTCGCTTGGCAGAAAAGCTAATGTATTAAAGTTAGATTCAAGAAAATCAACAGAAGAAATCTCTAAAAATTGGAACTAAAGTTTTTACTTCAAAAAAAAAAAAGCGATTTCTCTACCATTTCGAGTAAACTGCAAAGAAAAATCTAAACCTTATCCCTGAGTAACCTAAAAATTGGAACTAAAGCTTTTTACTTCAAAGAAAAGAGATTTTTCTATCATTTCGAGTAAATTGCAAAAAAAATCTAAAGTTTATTCCTGCTCAATGTAACCAAGATGATTTCAATATGCAAGGAAAGAGAAGGCAAGAAAAGGGGTTGTTTCCACCTCGGTAGAGTCTTAAAAAAATGAAAATTGTTTCTTTTACAAAAGACTGACAAAAGCCTGCAAATTTACTGAGACTCAAGAAGAGTCATTCATTGAAGGTGGATCAACCTTTTATGCGTCAAAATATCTCGACGAAAGACAACTTTTCCGCATTATTACTTTCTTAGCTTTTATCAGATTTTGTTTTTTTTTTCACTCTACACTACTAAACACATTAAGCATGCAAAACGTTTTCTCTATAATATATTATCTGATTCGAAGTAACTGAAACCAAACTAACAGCAGTGAACCAGCATGCAAAAAAAAAAAAAAAAAATGCCTCAGAAACAAATGTTCCTCAATAAAAAGAAGAAAAACATGCTCCATCCGAAGGGCTAACCTTTCAAGCCTGTTTCAGTACACGTAGCTCGTGCGAGACGTGCGCCCAATATCTAAGGGGCGCCAAATTCCATCTCAACGTGCTAAATCTAAAAAAAAAAAAAAAAAAGCTCAAACCAATGCGAAGCTGAAAAATAAAGAGGATTACTTACTTTGAAACCGAAATAATAGCACATGAAAAGAAACAGGCAATTGCCTTCCTTTCAATCGCAAAAACTCCTTTGTAGTGTTATGTTTTTATAAAAATACCGTAAGGAATATAAAGTAATAACTTTTTAATCATCATCTATATTTAAATGTTATCCGTTTATCAGCATCCACCAACTTAATGCATTTTAATAATAATAATTATCATCGCGAGAATATATCTTGTTCGTAAGATTTTTAAATCTTTAGTCCTAAGAGTTTAAACTCTTAAGACTGTTGCCATTCATAAATAATGTTACACATAGTACAAAAAAAATGGAGGAATACGCCGTTAATTATATAGTTTTAATTGAATTTTTAAAAATCTAGGGCGAATTTAAAAATTTCGGCTACCTCTTGCGCATCATCAATATGCGGATTAATTTCGTACCAATTTTCATGATCGTACGTTGCGTAAATTTTCCAGGAGAGCGTTTGACCCGCGACCATGACGTCATCAAACTTTGATTTTATATATATAGATTCCTTCGTCACTGGACTTCGGTCAGATGGGCTCAATGCTGCTTGTCGGGAAAACTGTTCTTTTAACAATATAAGCACTTATGGATTTTTGTAATTGTAATGAAGCATTTTCAGTTTGGAGCTTTGCATTACATATGTATCATAAAAAAAGTTCTCAAGACATTAAATTATTTACTATACTTACTTCTGTTACTGTTTCATGTTTCATTATTAACGGAGCAGTTTTTCATATTTTGAAGCAACCATCAATGCAACAAAAAAAAAAAAATGTTACTTACATTTAATTTTTTATTGCCTCAATAAATGTATTTAAAATCCTTCGAAAGAAAAAACAATTTTATTCATCATCAATATTGAATTTATTCATCATCAACATTGAATTTATGGAGAAAGTTTTACGTCTAAAAGAGTAATATTCTCGGGTTGTTAGTTACATTTATTGACTCACATTGCAAACGCCTTTCCAGAGAAATTGAAATAAAATATATTACTTTATTTTGTTTCTTCTTTCTTAAAACATTTCATTTTAGGCCAGTGAAGCAACATGTTACGCTCGGGCTGTAACAAAGAAGCCTTGCGTCAAAAAAAAAATGTTTCCATGCAAAAAAAAAAGGACTTGATGATGGTGATGATGATGATGATGATGTCGTGTCTACGGATTGTGCTAAATATTGTAGAAGGTCCGAAGGACCGTAGCCGCTAACTTCGGTGCCTCAGGACTGTAGAGGGTCTCCTGCAGGAGATCTCTATCTGGTAGCAAACCGAGTTTCAGGATCGCTGCAGTAATGCTTGGGCATTCGAAGATGTGTCTTGGTGTGAGTTGGGTCTTTGGGCAGTTCCTGCAGCAAGGATAAGTCCTTGTCCCGTCCGGAAGCATTTAAAAGGACTTAAATAAAATAAATTTAAAAAAAAGATAAAAATATTCACATTGATCCCCCCTCCCCCCCCAGTTATACTTCTGGTTATGGAGGGGCGCCGTTGATCAGCTTGGTACGCGGGCGCTCGGATGACTAGCAGCGGCCCTGACGTAGCTTGTACTATTTTAGTGGACTTAAATATCGTCCACTTCGTTTTAATTTCATTACAACTTCAATATTTTACCTGAAATTCAGAGTAATAACGGAAGAAAATCAGTCCATGGGACTATAAGAACACTTTTCCGCTTACCGAAACGACAGCGATAAATCGTACACGATTGTCGCTGTCCAATATTGGCACACCCAATAGATATTAACATATTCTATACGCTTTTCTACCTACCGATTCAATGACTATTGTTTCTTCTCCGTAAAGCCGCTATCGTTTATTGGACCATTTCTAAAAGCATCCGTAGTTCCTTTCGCGTTGGTCCGACTACCATTCATTTGTTTACTTTTCTTGAAGGAGAGAGAAAAACGATATCAGCTGAATAGAGAAACTGCAACGGATGGCACAATACTGTACTTATCGTTGTAATATACCAGCCGATTTTCGTTGTTATCGTGTTGTTAAGTGGAAAAGCCCTCTAAGGCACTTCTTTTGCCAGAAATTAAAACCTAATCTGAAAGATTAAGAAAATTTTTACAATACAAATATTCTGATCCCAAACAAAAAAGGCTTATCATTTTCTAACTAATTTGAACATCATTTAGTTAATGCTGGGATCGCGCGTCTTTTTTTCTAGTCATCTAATTTTGAGATTTAACATATTTTCATAAATAAATAGTTTCTTCCGTTCAGAAAACTATCGTTAGTGCGGTAAAAGCTCTATTATATTCAAGGATCCTCAGCCGTGTTCCGCAACAATCCTTAATTGCCATTCTCCGAAAGAAAATGAATTCTATTTCAAGAGTTAAAGATGTTTAGAGAAAATAGCGCATCCTCCTGCTACATGATATGCTTTTCAGTCTTCTTTTAATAATAAGCAGAAGAAGCGAATGGGTATAGCAAGCGATGTTGTATGGCTTCCAGCAAGTAGCTCCAGATCGATTTCTACGGCTTCTGACAGCAGAAGCGTGCCTGAATATTCTATCTGACCGGGGGAAAAGACCTCAGTGTAATTAGCTCCGGAAATTTCTCAATTAAGTGAAGCCCACCCCCTCGCTAAATGAATCCTTAGACTTATAATAAGGTATCTGGAGGCCTATTTCAGAAAGAAATATCGGTGATGAAAATGAAAGTGATGAAAAAGTTGTCCATCCTGATGCAAAGAAAATTAGTTTAAATTTAACAACACATTGTAGATTAGAATGACCTCGTTTTAGAATTTCCGTTACTTTCATTAAAAAAAAAAAGAAAAAAAAAGCCATACAGGTTTTGAAACTTGTTAAACACTCGGCAGGCCCGTTATTTAGGGGGGGGGGGAGGGCTCAATGACCAACCCCCGAATTTGGGAAATCACGGTATTTACATGTAGGTGTGATTTTTGCTATGTTTTGGGATAACTTACATTGGGTCTGCATCTCCCCCCTCCCCCTTGAAAAAGTTCGAAATGAAGAACCTGCACTCAGGTAATCAGTTTTACTCATCAATATCCGAATGATCGAGTTAGGTGGTATACGCTAAGGTTGGGACTTTAATTTTTTTTGCGTTTTGTAAAATCTCCAATGGTTGCAATTTTTTTTTTTTTTTTGTTGTTTTGTTTGTTATAAAGTTATTGTTCAGTTGTGTCTGAAAAAAAAATTCCGCATCAACTCATTTGAAGTTTATTATACTAAACGGTGCTGTAGCCTCTGTAGTGTATTTGCATGTAAGTGGGAGTGGTTTTTGCTTTTATTGGTAAAATTTACACTAAGTATGTGTCCTTTGACCCTCCCCCCCCCCTGAAAAAATTCGAAACGAAGGGTCCAGTTGTTCGCGAAAAATTGCTGATAAAATATGTTTATACTCTTAGAAAAACATTAATCAAAATTACAATCAAATTCTTCGGGGGTGGACACTAACGGGACAAACATTTTTCTCCGCAAGACAGGTGTTCTACAATTTTATCAATTCATTTTTCGCTCTCAACATAGATATCTTTATAAAATATACTTTAATATCTACGTAACTTTTTAATTTACTAGTTTTGTAAATCTACAGATATAGGACAAAATAATAGGAGCACCCAGTCAAAATTGAGTTTTTCTTCCACCGTCCAATAAACGATGGCCACGGCCACGTGTTGCAACAGTTTGCTACCAAGTGGCGGTAGTAGGGACGGTAGCAATCAAGCATTTGGCGGTGTGAGACTTACATGGAAAAATTCTGTAAGCAAAGCGTGATTATGTCCGACCTCTCCAACATAAAAAGAGGCAAGACAATTAGCCAGAACAGCCAGTCTTATGGGTATTTCAAGGACCCCTGTATCAATGGTTATGACAGCCGATACAAATCTGGGTAAGTTATCTTCACCGAGTCCCAACAGTAGGCGAAAGTCACAGTTGAAGGATCGAGTGTTGATGAAGAAGATTGTCTCCCGAAAATGTAAGACTACACTCCCGTAGATAACGTCCGAGTTGATACTCACCTTCACAGCCCCGTATCAATGAATATTATTCAACGGGAGTAGCATGCTGCGCACATTTATGGTACAGTAGCTATTTCAGAACCCAGTTTCGGTTCAAAATGCGATGAAGAGAGCACAGTGATGCAGAGACCATCACCTAAACTGAACACAACTACAATGGGCACAAGTCAGATGGTCTGACAAATCATAATTTACTTTATTCCAGTCCAGACCATTGGACGTGTGCTCGTCTGATGGCGAACATCGGCAGAAGCATATCATGTTGACTGCTTAAGTCCTGCAGTGAAACATGGAGGGGTTTCTGCGATGGTCCGGGGCGCAATATCTTCCCGCGGATTGGGGCCTCTTGTCCTGAGGGAGTGATCACATGTGAATATGATCGAAGCATTCTCGAGAATCATTTTTACCCATTGTTTCAGATTCTCTTTCCAGGAGAACTTATAGTATTCCAAGATGACAACTACCCTATTCTTATGTATCCGTGTTCAAACATGGATACATAAGCACGACGATGAAGCAGAACATCTGACGTGGTATCCCCAATCACCTGATCTGAGCATTATTGAGTTTTTTAACCTTTTAACTGTCATGCCCGAGACAATCTCGGGCACAGCACTGGTGTTCGAAAATATCATGCCCGAGTATTACTCGGGGTATTTTTTTTTTTTTTTTTGAGTGCATCATATTGTTATACCCGAATATATATCGGGAGACGTTTATTTCGGCTTCATTTCTTTGTCAAACCCGACTGTTTCTCGGGTTTGTGCTTGGTTTGTGCTTTCCAGTTATACCACACAAGACTGAATTACTGAAAGGTATGCAATACACCGGTTACTCACTGTTTTACACTGAAAGGTATTAACTTTTATTTATTTAATTTGTTTTTTAATTTATTTGTTTTTTAGAAAATAATTATTTTTTTTTTCATTTTTAAAAAATAATGCTTCACTAGAAGCGAACTTTACAACTGCCATGTTGAGTGGCAGCCGCCTCAAGAAAATATGCAGTGGCTACAAAACTTTAAATATTTTACCCATGTGCTTCAAAATATCATTTTTTAACTGCTAAGTATGTTTTATTTTGTACTAAACATTTGATTTTTGCAATAAAAAAATTTGACAATTTGTGCACCCATATCATCAAAATAACTTGACAGTTAAAGGGTTAAAGAACAAAATGCGCGGTTTCCTCCTTCACACACTATCTATCTGAACTCGAGAGGGTCTTTTGCACGAGGAATGGGTGCGAATTCTAATGAACTGCATTCAAGACCTTTGTTTGTCAGTCCCACGTTAAAGAGAAGCTGTTATTCAGCTAAAAGTTATAGAGGGTCAACTCCCTATTAATAAAACATATTCATTTTTTTCACAGGTTTTCCTATTATTTTGTCCTATACTTGTACATGGGTGAATATCAGGAAAAGTGCTAATTTAAGTCACAAATGAATTTCTCAAGCACTTCCAAATAAAAACCAAAAATTTTTCTTTTCCCATACAGTAAACTGCGTCGCACATACAATCCATGAGAAAATTTTCATGTTTTACTTTAATTTGTGACAACAGAACTGTTTTTATTGCCTCAATGTCATGTCGGCAGCGCGTCACACATTCGAATCACAAAGTTCAAAAAAATCCTGTGGATTGTAAAACATCGCATCAGAAACAAATACAAAAGGAAATAACGTGTTTTATGTTCATCTATGACGTTTAACTCTTGAGTTTTAAATAAAATGAATTTAGATCGATAAAAAAAGTTAATTTCTGCTTGTCACAAGTTTTCATAACATGATGAGTGAACCAACTTCCGGAATGATAAAATCTAGACAAAACATTTTTTTGGCGCCAAAAAATTACTCTGGGAGAAGCTCTAATATGTGATGTTTCAGTTCCGATGGAATATTTTCACTTCGGCTGCATTAAATTATAGGTAAGATTTTTTCACTCTTGACTTTTCTGTTTCTACCAAATGAAGTGTCATGTCGGCAGCGGAATTTAAGACACAAAATAAAGTAATTTTTCAATTTATTTTTGCATAATGGAAAAGAAACCTATTGTCATGTACATAATAAGGTGTTTTTATTTTCGAATCTTCAATTAGGAATGTTCAGCTATCATATTGCGGGAAATTTGTCATGTCGGCAGCGGTCATGTCGGCAGCGCCGAAGTAGAAGGTATTTGTTACGAAACTGATGCGTGCGTTATCGATGTTTTTTCGCAATTTTTTCTTCGTGTTATGAGTTTGTTGAGTTTTAAAGTACAAAGGTAGATTCAAGTGCATCGTGTTTCCTGCTAAATTTTCCCATTTTAGCAGTTTATTCATTGTTTTTTAAATGCTTCAAAAACATTAATTTTTCCGCAAAATTTGAATTTTCAAACAAAATTATTGCCTTTTTTCACCCTCTTTTCGTTTACATCAATATTCCGACCTTCGTTTCTAACTACTGCACCCAAAAATATAATTTTGTTTTAAAATGGAAAACTTAAGAACAGTTTAGTGAAAATCTCCCTCCCCCGCCAAACTCTGACTGTCTTGATCTAATTTCATTTTTAAATATTGTGTTAAGAATTTCATTTTATCTTTTTTTTTAACTATTCACCTATTTATCTGTTTGAAAAAACTCTGTCGCACTTATTTAGGCTTTAACTAACTTTTAATTAGTCTCTAATTTTATTTATAAAACTAAAAAGCGTTCAGGCTCTGAAAATATTATTATATTCTAAGTAATAATTATTTTGTTTTTAAACATAAAAGGTAGTGAAAGTGTTTACTTTTGTGCACTAAGTGTAAAATCTGTAATATTTATCAGTTCGGTAGCATTCTCATCATGTCGGTAACGCTCAAAGACAACCCCCCTAAAAGAGGGGTAAATGTTCACTTTGACCATGCCCCGAATTTTTAAAAAATATTGTTACTAATGTGTATTTGAAATACCCAATTAATTTAATTTTCTGAGTATCTTTAAAAATTTTAAATTTCCCTGGTCAAATTGGCACTTTTCCTGATATTCACCCACATACACTCAGGCACATTGAAAATAGCGACCCAAGAAGAAAGCATCAGATTGATCAGCGACTGCGCCTACAGTGGTGCCAAGCCAGATCAGTGTGAAATGTCCCAGATTGGCAAAACGTTGTGTTTAGTGATGAGTCTCGGTTTGTTTTAGGGACTGATGATAACCGTGTACAGGTGTGGAGGCACCCATGTGAGCGGTACTATTCCTCCCACACTGTTCTACGTCGCACTGCCCGCACAGCTGGTGTAATGGTCTGGGGAGCCATATCCTATGATAGCCGGTCCAATCTAATTGTGATGCGTGGAAACTTAACCGGCCAACGTTACGTTGATGATATTCTTTGACCCCATGTAGGACCTTTCCTAAATGGTCTCCCAGGGGCAATTTTCCAGCAAGATAATGCTCGTCCGCATACAGCAAGAGTTGCTCAAGACTTCCTACGTCATTTTCAGACTCTTCCATGGCCGGCCCACTCCCCCGACTTATCCCCTATAGAGCATGTGTGAGATCAGCTAAAACGTCAGATGCCATCGTGTCACTCTGTGCGTGATTTGGAGTTGGTTGTTACAAATTTGTGGGCCCATCTGCCTCAGGACAACATCAGGCGTCTAATCAACTCAATGCCGGACCGTGTGGCGGCATGTATTGCAGCTAGAGGTGGTCCAACGCGCTATTGAAGTTGCTCTGTATTTGTGTCCTTGCACACCCTGTATTCGTTCAATTGTCTTGATTTTGAGATCAAGTGAATCTCTCATCTGTATCATTATGTGTATTAAATTTCATTTCAATCCGATGCTTTCTTCTTGGGTCGCTATTTTCAATGTGCCTGAGTGTATATGATAACCCAGAGAAGAAAAAGCCCATCTCATGAACCTCTGATACACTCGCAGAATGGTAGAATCATAGTATCCACGAGCAATCTGTCTGTACCTTGAATCACACTGACTAAGGGTTTATTCATCAACTCGCCTAAAATCCTTATCTCTTACCTGTCACGAGGAACGGCAGGAGGGCCGAGGGGTAGGAGAGTACAATAGGGGTGGAGAAGGTGGGCTGACAGGTGATGGCTCTCAGTCGACGTAGGGGGAAAATATTGTGTGAAAGGGGAAACTTCTGCGATAGGGATTCTTGGAAGGATATTTTCTTTCCAACTCCTGCTATAGGGGGCAACGTGTTTGCTAAATTGTGAGGCCTAACGTAACTCTCAGCACCGTGTGTTGAATTTTTTTTTTCCCCTTAGCACCAAAACTTTATTTCAGAGTACAGTTCCTACTTTATAATGAAAATGTATTCTATGTATCATCCTAAAAAGTTTCAATGCATTTATATTTATAATTCATTTTCTGCTTATGCATTTGATAGATTTAGACCTGATATGCAATCTGAAAAATGCTGTAATCATCGAGATGATAGTTTCATCACATTAATACTTATAATTGATTTTCTACTTAAGCATTTAATGTTTTTGAGACTTGATATGCAATCGGAAAAATGCTGTAAACATTTATGCAATGAAAACTTAAATAACTAGCTGTCGTGGCCGTCACGAAACTTTCTTCTATATCTATCTCATGAATTCCAGTTACAAAATAAAATACGTACTCGCCCGAATAATTGGAGACAGCTCCAATTTCCCAATTATCGTAATAACCCTGCAAATGCAGAATCAATGAGCGAAATTGGAAATCATTGCAAAAGCCTTGTTTAGATTAATTGCAAACATTTTATTTGTTAGTAAAAAGAAACTGGCAACAGTTAAAAATTTCAAATCATTGAAAGTTTTCAGCTGTTTTGATAATTAAATAGCGTGAAAGCGATTTTTTAATGAATTAATTTTTCGCATTGTTGACTAAGCGCAAAAATCACCCCACCCTCCCCCTGGGGCGATTGGCGCCAAAATTTAATCGATGCTTGCTTCCATATTGGGTTAGTGTTATTCCAAATTTCATTCAAATCTCAGCAATATTTCTCGAGATACAGTAGGTGCAATGACAAAATAAGCACTTTTGATTGCTCCACCCCCCTTTGAGATATTGACACACAAATTGAATCAGCACTTGTACTCAATAGGGTCTACCTATGGACCAATTTTCGTTCGATTCCGCCTGTTACTTCCTGAGATATAGCAATCACCTCCGCGCAGAACACGTGCGATTGCTCCACCCCCCTTTGAGATATTGACACACAAATTAAATCAGCACCTGTACTCTATAGGGTCTACCTATGGACCAATTTTCGTTTGATTCCGCCAGTTACTTCTTGAGATATAGCAATCACCCCCGCGCAGAACACGTGCGATTGCTCCTCCCCCCTTCGAGATATTGACACACAAATTGAATCAGCACCTGTACTCAATAGGGTCTACCTGTGGACTAATTTTCGTTTGATTCCGCCGGTTACTTCCTGAGATATAGCAATCACCCACGCGCAGAACACGTGCGATTGCTCCACCCCCCTTAGAGGAATTCGCTAAACAAAGTCAGGTGCACCAGTTCACATAGTGGTACATATGTGCAAAAATTTTTGTTCGATTTCATGCAGTAGTTTTTGCTCTAGCGCGGCCACAAAAACTGGTCACACACATACAGACTCACACACAGACAGACACACAGACACACAGACAGACATTTTCCAAAAATGGTCGAAATGGACTCAGCGCACCTCAAAACGTGCAAATCCGTCAAAATTCGACATTTGAAAATTTTCACGAAACCAATGCTTTCTTCTATATATTAGATATAGAGATAAACTAAAAATGTATTTAATTAGAAATGGAGCGAAGCTTCGACGATTTATTTAATAAAATAATTTATTAATTTTTAGCTATAGGCATATAATTTCAGTTTTTGTTATGTTTATCAATCCGTTGACAAAATTTAACCCATTTTATATATATTGATCAAGAGTATATTAACAATAAATAGTCCAGGAGTATAAATCACCCTCAGAATTAACAAAAAGTAAACTGAAGCTGTAAAAAATATGAGAACCTCTTTCCTTGCACCTACACATTTAATGAAACATATCGCGCAGAATATAATCTGTGCGCTGAGCATAACTCTTGAAAATCGGGACCGAATTCCCAAATAGCAGAAAACAGCTAATTTTAGGTGTGACGAAACTTTATTACAATCTCTTTTTATAGTACTGTGAAACCTGTATGCCAATACTGACAAAGCAATAAACTTATCTATGACATTTTATTTGGTTCCGGTAAATTTCTAATTTACCCATGCAATGTGTTCTCAACCAGATTGTTAAGACAATCTCATTTCACATGCACCATGCACCTGTACGTAACGATAATTTATGTTTTCCTCTTTTTTTTAATTAAAAGGAGCAGCTCAAAATAAAGTTAAAAAATTTCAAGTTTATGTAAGTGTAGCACCGAAAGGCAAATTTTATTCAATTTTATGTTATACTAGAGTTACCCGCCACGGCTTTGCCCGAGGTAAATTTGAAAGGATTTTTACTGCTGTCGCTGTATCCATATTACACGAATTAAAAAAACTAAGTACAGTAAGAAAATGAGATTCAAGCACAATTTTACCAGAGTTTTTTGAAAAGAGAAATATCTGCCTTGGGAGCGTTAGTTCCATCAAAACTTTTTCAGTTATGAGCGATTCCATACCAACTCACCGAAAAAAAAAAAAAAAGTTGGTCGCACGACCGACTCGGATTTTTTTTTAATTTGGTACACAGATTGATGGTATAGAGGTATGAAAAAGCCCAAAAGGAAAGTTACCTGCTCCACTTATTTCCCGAGATACATGCCCTCGAAGTTTGTCCGGACCTTCAACATACCAAAAAATTGATGTTTTTTACTAATTTTTTCTTAAAATTTGTACTCATGCAATATGAAAGTGTTTGATATCTACGGAAACTAGCCAGAGGCGGACTGGCCGTAGAGGCCACCTGCCCCCGTGGGCAGGTGCGCCCTCCGGCCTGTGCGCCCTTAAAACGTGTGCGCCTTCGGTTTTTTTTATTAATTTTAAAGCAACCCCAAACAGTCTGAACAATACCCCCCCCCCACACTGCCAGTGCATTCTTCTGCCCTTCAACTTTAATAAATTACTTTACTTACTTTTTACTTTTTTCCCGTTTGGAACACGTAAAAAGTAGTCAATAAGCGTCATCAGAAAGCGGTTCTTATTGTACCTCAGAAATGATAGGTGGTCTTTAGGAGGGATCTCATCCAAAGTTAGCGCCCTCTGGTCTGTGCGTCCTTGCGCCTTGAATAAAGCTCCCCCCCACCTCTTCTTTTTTTTTAATGTTTACGTTCGAAGCACGGAAAGCAATCTATAAAAGATTGAAGAAAATGGTTATACTCAATAATGTACCTATTATAATTAACTTTTATTTATTGCATCACAGACGTGATAAGTTGTCGGAAAGGGAGATCTTTGCCAAAAAAAAAAAAATACAGCGCCTTCCACGTTGTACGCCCTTGCGCCCTCGAACCTTTGCGCCTTCGTTTTTTTCCACCTTACTTTCGGAGGGTATGAAACAAGGCAGTCCAGGAGGGGGGGGGGAGCTTAATTCAAAATGAGTGTCCTCCTGCCTATGTATCATTGCACCCTCGAATATAGTTGACTTGGGTGCCTCCCCCCCCCCCCCGCCTTCTTTTAATTCGAAGCGAATGAAACAGTCTATACAAGTTTGCTGCAGGAGATGATTATAATTAATAATGTGCTATAATTCACTTTAATTCATTACCCCCACCCGCTGCCCCCAGAGGTGATAGGTAGTCTGGAAGGAGGACCTTTAACAAAAAAAAAAAAACATCTTCCTCTGGGATATGCGTCTTTGCGCCTTCGAACCTGTGCTCGTTTGGTGTTTTTTTTTTTTTTTTTTTTTTTTTTTTTTTTTTTTTTTTTTTTTTTTTTTTTTTTTTACTCGAAGCGCGTGAAGTACGAAAAAAAAGTTTCAGAACAAGGTTTAAATGAATAGCGTAAAAAATAAACTTTGAATTCATAGTACTAGTACTTTGAATTCATAGCTCTTATTTTTGTGCGTTTTCCTCTATCTTTTGTGTGTGTGTATGTGTGTGTGTGTCAAGTCAAAATCTCAATCTACCTTGACTGAGGTTACGAATTCATGTGTGGTGATGTTGGTTAGAGAAATCGGTTGTCAAAAGATTCTTAGACAGGTATTTTTATGATGTCAGAAAGCTGCATGAGTAAGTAGTTGAATTGTATTACACTGAAAAACGTATACTACCGACAAAAATTTTTAGTTTTGCCTAAAATAAAATTAAATAATGATTTACTGAATATTGTGTTAGTTGATTGACTGGCTCCTTCCTATTTTCATGAGCATTTTAATAGTAAGCGGATTATCAAAACAGCAGTAAGTAAGTAAAAATACAGCAGATAATACCTTTAAACCGCTGAATCTATATATACGCACACCATAATTCTTTATAAATCGCACAACTTTTCGAAGGTAAACAATAAATTGAAAAACCCAATTTCTGTATTTTAAGCACAACAGCTAATATGTAACCATTTAGTACAGGATGAAGCTCTCTTATAAAGCCCATTTATTTGTGAATAATGGTTAAAATTGTATTTTATTTAAATCTATATAGGTGGTCCATGGTGTGCATTATAACGATCTTTTATTGTTTTACAAGATCTGTTTTAACACAGTGAGGAGGGCTCGCAAATTATGAAAATTATTTTTTTTTTCAAACTTCCGAACTCACATGACTTATCTAATGAGAGACAAGTTTGGAAAGTACTAGCAATGGTTTTGGAGGGTTTAACTCATAACAGTTAGGTCAGAAATTCTTAATTTGTTCAAGAATACAGAATTGAGAATTTTTAAAAGCGTTTGAGACAGAAATCACAAATAAGTAATGCAATTTTTGCTAAGCACCAGAGGACAAAGAAATTGTAGCTAATAAAGAAGTAACTTTAATTTTTTAATGAAAATAAACGCGTTTAAAATAGAGCGAGATGTATTACTGTGAACAGAAAGTTTTACTTATTGGTGTATTATTTTAAAAGATTTCATCAGCCTTAAATCAATTTAATAAAGATGATTTTATCTAGATTTTGCTTTTATTATTATTTACGCTTTGTTGGAGACCCTGTATGAGAGTAAGTAAAAAATTTCCGTAAAACATTTCAGAATGTAACACGCTCGTAAAAAATATAACTTTCATTGAGAAATGAGAGGAATAAACATCGTCATTGTATGTTACTATCTGTTTTCTCAGGCATTGCACGGTCTAACGTGAAAATAAAAGTTTTGGCAAAAGACGCATGTTCACCAATCAAGCTCAAATAAAAGAAAAAATTGTGTACAATTTCACACCAAAGTGAAGGAATAGCTGTTTCAAAATTTAAATTGAGACCTTATCGGATTTTTTTAAACACACCTATCTCCAGCTCCATATGAAATTTCTGAGTATTGAAAAACCTTTGTGACAAATTTGGCAGAGATCCGACATAAACTTATTGTTGTTATTTCCTCAATATAATCCTACGAAACTGGCTAACTAGGCAGTATGACTCAAAATTTAAATTAGACCTCTTTTTTTTTTTTAGTTCTGATGTTCCGAAAATCTTCAATGTGAATTTCTGAGCAGCTAAGGATTTTAGTACGAAATTTGGTAAAGATCCGGCGCAAACTGTGGATTTGTATAAGAAGCATACTCACCCACACCCAAATATTCACACCCATTTATTATGCAGGTTTAACTTATAATTTAACTACGGTATACTCCCAATTATCCGCGCAATTGGGTGGCACAGGTATCGCGGATAACGAAAAAAGGCTAAAAATAAGTAATAAAAAGAAGATAAAAATTGTGTTTTGCTTAAAATTAATCGTGTTGTGTATAAAAAGTGTTACAAACAATGAAGATAGGAACAGGATTACACATTTGTGTTGTAAATTCTGAAGCACATGAAATCTATAAGGGAATAGTAGTGCGACAAAGCACTCTTCTGTAACATATACCAAACTTAATTTTGCTGCAAAAAAAAAAAAAAAAAAAAAAAAAAAAAACGAGACCTTTGCGGATAATTGCCGCAGGAAATGTGTGTGTGGGGGAGGGGTGCTATTTTGAAGTGCGCCCTTTGGAGGTTTGGGTTAGCGCCCTCATGGGGGAGCCAGTCCGCCCCTGAAACTAGCTACTCCTGGCATTCAGAAAAAAAATATGGAAATGTTTCTAACGGAAAATGTTAAGGTACAGCACTCTTAGAAGTTGCCATCGCAAAAATTTGATTTTCCCGATTTTGCTAAAATTGAGGAATTTATTCCAAAAAAAGGAAGACATAACCAAAGGTTTACTCACTTTCTGGTAGTGTATAGATGTTTACCATAAATGGTTACACAATGCATAACTTTGATTTCTCACTCCTTCTTGGAAATATTTTAGCTTAAAGATAAGCCATAAGGGAAAAAATGCGTTTTTGCCCATCTTGGCAGCCATTTTTCTCATAAAGGGGGAGCAGTAGAAACGTTAATTTTTTTAAAAAACAAGCCACTCATATGTTAGCTATTCACAGGAAAAGAGTTTACTTTTGGTTATTTCTTCCATTAAGAGATATCCTGCTGACAGTATATGCATGTTTTTCGCGACGACCATATGCTTTTGTTCCCCCTCTCATGGACTTAAAATTAATTAAACCAAAAAATAATGATATATTTATTATTAGCTGTATTATCTACCCAATATGTCATGAAATTTAATTTATTAAATCATTGAACAATAAATTAGATAATTGATGAAAACAAGAAAAAGTATTTCTCTGATGCCTGAGCATTATGCATTCATAATTATAAAGCACTAAATACTTTCTTGAGAAATTAATTAACATAAATGAGCTCTAAATATTTATATTATAAGCAATACCCAATCTTGTGATTGGGATACTCCTGTTTTTAATTGAAGAATTTTTTGAATATCACATGAATATCAGGAAAATAAATGAGGTCTTTTCGTTTGATGTAGGATATTTTATGACAAATTTCATTTGATGGGCTACTAACTGAGCATGGTGATAAAGAGCTATTAATTTCAGCATCGAATTCCATTTTACCTTATTAACAGTTAAATATTTACAAAATAATTAAATAAATAATTTAATATAAATAAAGTAAATATTTTTTTCCAATCAACGTATTAAATGTCATTGAATGAAGTGGTGAGGTTGGTATGTTTTCTTCGTGGGTAGGCACTGCCTACCTTGCCTACCCAGACGGCACGTCCCTGTCCTGTTTATAGCCATCAATCAGGAACATCCAATCACAAGATTGGGTATTGCCTATGAGATAAATATTCGAAGCTCCTTTATTTTAATTGATTTTTCAAGAAATTCTTTGGTACCTACCCCTTTATACCCTTGTTCTTTGTTGCAGTATTATTTTGTAGAAAATAGAATGTACGCTTTATAGTATCTGTGAACTAGTATTTTAGTGAGTAAACTTATTCTTTTCAGCTCTTATCAGTGCTCAACACATGTCAGTTTTGTAAAGATCAGTATGGGAATAAATTAGTTGCACTAATTTTAATTCTTCAAGCATAGCTTTATATTAAATTATTTATTTAATTATTTTGTAAATATTTAACTGTTAATAAGGTAAAATGGAATTCGATGCTTAAATTAATAGCTCTTTATCACCAAGCTCAGTTAGTAGCCCATCAAATGAAATTTGTCATAAAATATCCTACATCAAACGAAAAGACCTCATTTATTTTCCTGATATTCATGTGATATTCAAGAAATTCTTCAATTAAAAACAGGAGTATTCTAATCACAATATTGGGTATTGCTTATAATATAAATATTTAGAGCTCATTTATGTTAATTAATTTCTCAAGAAAGTATTTAGTGCTTTATAATTATGAATGCATAATGCTCAGGCATCAGAGAAATACTTTTTCTTGTTTTCATCAATTATCTAATTTATTATTCAATGATTTAATAAATTAAATTTCATGACATATTGGGTAGATAATACAGCTAATAATAAATATATCATTATTTTTTGGTTTAATTAATTTTAAGTCCATGAGAGGGGGAATAAAAGCATATGGTCGTCGCGAAAAACATGCATATACTGTCAGCAGGATATCTCTTAATGGAAGAAATAATCAAAAGTAAACTCTTTTCCTGTGAATAGCTAACATATCAGTGGCTTGTTTTAAAAAAAATTAAAGTTTCTACTGCTCCCCCTTTGTGAGAAAAATGGCTGCCAAGATGGCCAAAAACGCATTTTTTGCCATATGGCTTATCTTTAAGCTAAAATATTTCCAAGAAGGAGTGAGAAATCAAAGTTATGCATTGTGTAACCATTTATGGTAAACATCTATACACTACCAGAAAGTGAGTAAACCTTTGGTTATGTCTTCCTTTTTTTGGAATAAATGCCTCAATTTTAGCAAAATCTGCAAAATCAAGTTTTTGTGGTGACAACTTCAAAGAGCCCTGTACCTTGGCAATTTTCATTATGAACGTTCTAGTATTTTTTTTCGGAATGCCTGGACTAACTAGTTTCCATAGATATCTAACACTTTTATTTTGCATGAGTACGATTTTTTATAAAAAATGATTAAATAACATCACTTTTTTAGTATTATGTCGTGGCGGACAAACTTTGAGGGCATGTATCTCAGAAAATAAGTGGAGCAGGAACCTAACAATTTGGACTTTTCCATGCCTCTATATGATCAACATGTGTGCCAAATTAAAAGAAAATCCGAGTCGGTCGTGCGACCCCCATTCGGTGAGTTGGTATGGAATCACTCTTATAGGAACGTCATTTTACTTGGCGATATATTTTCTTGCTAAGCGAAAATTAAAATTTGAAGCTTGCATCGTCGCTATGGTTGCTCCTTTTTCTCTTATTTTACATTTTAATTTAGATTTCAACGATAATTATGACTGGATATCTTTATTTAGCTGATTATGTTTCATGTTAATCTAGCTTTTCCAGTTGATTTGGCGAGTTTTCTAGTAGTAATCCTCACATTATTTCGTAACTTTTTTAAGTTGGAGCATTATTTTACTTTCAACTATAAAACATGGGGATGAAATTGAAAACAAAAAAGGACAATTTCCGCGATTGGAAGCTGGCTATCTCTCCAAATCTTTGTCGCCAACGTATGAGCGAGGGAAATCTTTTCTTTGGAAACGTAAACTAAGGATCACCAAAATAAAGTTATCGCAACAAATTTGACAACCGCTAACCGCTCCTAATTCACAATTATCGAAATATCCCCTTGTTCCGAGGAATGTCAATCATTTGTGCAAAATTAGGCACAAAAAGAAACTTACCCTTTGATGTTATGCAAATAAAATATTTTTTCTAAAAAATTCATAGGTAATGTGGTGGGAATCCCAATTCCATTTTTGCATTTCAGTCCGAATTCTATGCTCTACGGCACGATTTAGATGCTCTGTTTGATAATTAGGTCGTGTTTAACTCCAAACTAAGCGTCAAAATTATATCAAATTGTGACTCGTGTCTCCAATTTCCGAGACTTCACTTTTTATATATGATAGTTTTTTCATCATTGGATTAGCATTTTTGTTGAGTTTTGCATCATTGAGTTTTGATAATAATGCTTTTTGTGTTACAATTTATGAAAGTACTATTGTTGGAAATTGTATACTTTCATGCATGAAAGTAAATGATGAAGTTCAACATTGCAAAAATATTGCATACATGTAACCCCTTTTCCAAAACATACTAATTTTCTGCCTCTCATAGCTAAGCAGCCGCAATAAGAAAGGCTGCTTAACATCAGATGCTCAAAATATTTTCACTGCAAAAGATATAGCTTTTTACTTTGAATCATGTGCATTCAATATTTTACAGTTGAGTGATTTAATAAAATTATTTTTCTCCCAAAATATCATTTAGTGAAAAGATTCAATATTTCAATTAGATACTAGCTGTTTGGCCCGGCATTGCACGGCCTACCTCTGAACAAAAAATTAACAAAACTTAAATATTTTATACGACTGGCCTACTTACTAATTTTTTTCTAAAAGCTCTTTTAATTTTGCGTTTTACAGTGTAGTTTTTTACTATACATTTATCATATACATATCATAGCGTGATGTAATTAAAATAGTTTTTTAATAGATTGTTGTCTTATTAACGCGGTGAAACCGCCTAGGACAGCCATGCCATAACAAAGGTTTTCGAAGTAACAACTCATATCCATTATAATACAAAGGATTTCTCATTTTTTGTTCTCCTGCTTTTCAAATAATTTATATTGCAAAAACTACAAGAGTTGCTCGCGATAAAAATTAATAATACGTACGTGGCCTGCTAATGAGTTTCACGCTTGATTCAGTCAAACTTCTCATTATCATTATTATTACTGTTTCATATCAACCACGTTTTGTAACAATGGATTCCTTACTTAATCATTTAGGGCAAATCGTTTTAGATTTGAGCAAAATTTGAAGATTTTTCTCTATTTCTTCAGAATCCCTTTATCAAACCCTACGTCAATTAAAAATAATAAGCAGGAAAAATTATGAATCTATCGATACCTGGTTCGACAGTTCATTGGCGTTCAGGAGAAAGAAGCAGGACTCAATGCAAATAATACAATAAAATATTTTTTAAAAAAAGTGACAATATCTCAAAGCCTGAGGGGAAGGGGCAATTACCCTTCCAAATGATGGGCTTGCATCGCATGCGGCCCACCAATAATGCTACTGTTACGTGTGTGGCCCTTTACTGAAAAAGGTTGTGCTCCCCTACGGTAGAACATGCTTTTCATATTGCATATAAAGGTTTGCATTACTTAGTTACAATAAAAAACATTAGAAATGTCTTCTTTTCTTGTACTAACAGTACAAAACTAACAAAAAAACTTTAATTAATGAAATTAATTTAAAAAACTGTAAATATTTTGTATTTTTAGTGTCACTTATAGCTCAAAATGTTACATCGAGGATTAATCTTGAAAAAAAAAACATGTTATAAGTATTCGGATGCATTGTCGGAGAAGGATTGTTTATACCGCTCATTAATGTTGCACTTTTTATAGTTTCATCATCGACGGTAATTCGGTACATGTGATTTTGATAAATTAATAGTTTCCCTCCCTGGGTCGATTACATGTAACTGAAGCTCATTCTGGTAAGAAATTAATATCGATGAAGTAGATAAAACGCGAGTAAAAAAAATGGCTAAAGAATAATCATCAACACGTTTTATGTGAAAAGGGGGTTGGTAGGGACGAAAAAAAATCCCTGCGAAACTCTTCTTGGAATCCGGAACTGACCCCCTCTTTTGATTGACGTTATCTCTCACCATGGGCGTGACACATGGGCTTGACCAACTCGTCAAAGTAGCTCGCGTTATCAGCTTTAGGCGAAGTAGTGTGCACACCTGACTAAGAATTGGAGCGAAAAGTCAAAAATTATCCAGAAGAATATTTTTTAAAAGATATTAAAGAAAATAAAAATATTAGTGTGCAACACAAACTTCCCCTTAAAAGGAAACGTTGTTTCATTTGTTCACGAGCATTAATAGTCACATTTTTCATAATTAGTTACTCTCTAAGAGAGTAACTAATCTCCTTTCAATTTCTGTCTGAGAAAGTTTTGTACTCTTGAACAAAATAAAAAAAAAATTATCGCCGAGTTCTTCCAAGAGAAAGAAAATGATCTCAAGTTAAATCATTGAAATTATGTTTCCTTTTACCCCAACTGACCCGACACTTTAACATAATAATTATTAAACGTGATCTGTTTAATTATATTATAAACAATACACTTGGCCAATAAATATCACAGAAATCAAAAACGCATTGCAAAATTAGGTAGACATAATATTGTACACGTTACTTTTTATTGCCTTATTTTAGTAACAGCCTAACAGCTGTGAAATTTTATTTTTATTTCTTGGCATAAAAAGTGGTTATAAATACAATTATTTCATGAAACAATGCTTTATTTTGAGCTTCGGTTATTTTTGATTAAAATAGCATTTTAAAAACTACAGTCGATCCCCGCTATAACGTGACACGACTTACGCGAAAAGGCTATAACGCGAGTTTTTCTTGCGAAACGAAATTTCCAAACAACGCGAATTCCTCTCATTTCGCGAAAATGTTGGAAAGGAAATGTGCTGGGCGTAAGCATTGACTAGGTCATAGATCAAATATTAGTTTTGTGATGTACTTACCAGGAAAGTACGCGATCATGGAATAATGAATTTTTTTTTTTTTAATGAGTACCAATCGAAAGAGCATTGTAAAACATGTTTCTGGACGCACGCGTTTTTGCCCTCGCACCCCCGTTATCGAAATATAAGGTTCTAAAGTCAGCTAATTTTTTTTGAAAAATCGCCAATTTTGGAAGCTGCGGTGTGATTACACTATTTGCGTCCAACGGGAAACTTGATTCCCATTTTTGGTCATCTGCAAAGCTTTTGAAAGACGGCTTTACAATAATCTTTTACCGTACTATTTGCGATTAAAGCAGGTCCCTTGTTTAAGGGGAGTCCCCCTTGTTAAGGGGCCCTTGTCAACTGAACCTCCTGTTTTTTTTAATTATTTTTTTTAAGTGTTCGTACAATTCTGTAGTATGGGGGGGGGGGGGTATATTTAGGGTTTTTAATTGTAAAAATTGCAAATATAAATTTTTTCAAATCACTTTTCTTTTGGTGGGTCCCCTATAACTCAAAGTGAGTTCTCCTAAACATTTTTGTCAATTGCATCACTGGGTATGTAAGAATGGTCTTTCAAAAAAAAAAAAAAAAAAAAGCTCAAAATTTAATGAAAATGTGTTCAAATAAAAAAAATCAAACAGGAATGAGATGTTTTCTCTGAGATATTTCGAAAAAAAAAATGTTCGAACTTTTGAAGGAACAAGTTCGAATCGAACTTGTTCCTTCAAAAGTTATAAGTGAGGACATGGGGAAAAATTGGAAATTCGAAATTGAATGAAATATTATTCAAATCAAAAAGTCGAATATGGGAGTGTATTGTCCTCACTGAGATCTTTCGATAAAAAAAAAATCGAATCGGACTATGCACTCAAAGGTTATTGCGGGGGGGGGGGGGGGCAGAAAAACTGACTAACAGGGGTCTGGCCAGAGGAAATTCGGGTCCGTTAACGGACCCTTCACAAAAATACGATCAAACAAAACGGACCCTTCACAAAAATACGATCAAGCAAAACGGACCCTTCACAAAATGCTGATTAAACAAATGTACATTTCACACATTATTCATTCAAAAAGCAAATCTGAAATCAAAATAATGCCATAGCATATTTCTGTGCAAAAACCCATAACTTTTGGGCCTTTTCTGAAGCTAAAGAAGGGAATCGCTTATCCGCTAACTTTGCAAAAAAAAAAAAAATAGTCGGCATTTCCTGCCTGCCCTGCGATGCTCCTGCAAGCAAAAAATCTTTAGTGCAATTAAAAAAGGTTGTTTTGCTTTAATGGTTCTGCTTGTTTGTTTTATCATATGCAAATCAAAGTGGCTTGCTGGGATGTTGCTGTTATAGATTTCTCTGGAAGTGCAGAGTAAGGATTTTTCTCCCTGCTATGAAAGGAAATAATAATAATAGCAATTATCAGCAGAATGAGCTTAGAACTGCAAACAGATAGCTAGGGTTGGAGAAAAAATGGGATTGCTTCTGGGTAGAGCGATCAGCTATTTAAATTTGAAATTATTTCCATCTGACCACTTTAGTGCAATGTATTGACCTTTATGGCAGAAAATTATCTGTTTTTTTGTTTCATTTATTTATTTATTTTTTTCAATGCCTACAAGGGTGGTGTTTCAGTTATATTCAGGAATTGATGTATTTTTGAGTCTGTTAATATTGGAAGTTTGGTACTGTTGGTTTTGCTGTTTCCCTACCGTATTTTGTTTCCGAATTTTTGGCGAATATGTCAGTGATTATTAATGACATTCATCATATAAACCTGATGAAATATAGCTCTAAAATTTTTGACTTTAACAAATTATTAAAAACCGTTTTTATATTTCTGATGCTTTCATTTTGAAAAAAGCGATCTCTGCATCCGATGTGAAAATCGAATTTTACTTACTTTTCAAGCTAATTACTCTTTATTAGGAGGCAAATAAATGAAAATCGCTTTATTTTTTGCTCATATCATTATTTTAATTTTTTTAAAGCAAAATGAACTGTTCTTTTATGAGTCTAAATGTTAAACGATCGTTCCATTTTATTTTTGCATTAATTGTGGTAACAGACATTAATAATATGTTTACCATTGACCTTTAAATGCAATTGTAAAAAAAAAAATCACCAAAAAAATTATTTTATGTTCCATTTTTATGCTTTTGATGTCACTTGAATGATCACTTTGAAAACTGCAATCTCTTTGCATCCGCTACAGGAATCGGACTTTTCGCATTTTTGATGTTTAATACGCTTTTTTAAGAGGAAAATAAATTAAATTTATTTTTATTTTTTTTTAATTTAAAAAAGAACGCATTTTTTTTTCAAAATTGTTTGATTTTCACAAAATTATTTGATTTTTCACAAAACTATTTAGTTTTTCACAAAAAACGGATCCTGTGAAAAATCCTGGACAGACCCCTGCTAATAGACAGACTGACAGGTACACAGTTTCCGCAGCTCAAAACCCAACTTTCCTATTTAAAATTTTTCTGTGTATTTAATTATTTTTATTAAGTTGTGTTTTTTCGACTCAATTGTTTTGAGCGTTTTTTCTTTTTCTTTTTTTTCCCACTGCATCAGGCCTTCTTTCATGATTCTTTTTC